>PVIU01025800.1:0-23088 GCA_004026605.1 Ondatra zibethicus | reverse complement strand
TCACTTTATAGTGATATTTTATTTATGTTTTAATAAATAAGACTTCCATGACTATTAGAAGGACAAAGTTAAGCCACTAGAGGTCAGGTATGGGTGTTACACATCTTCAATTCCAAGATTTGGGAAACAAAGAGAGATGGATCTCTGCACATCCAAGGCCACCCTGGGCTACACAAGATCAATGCAGAAACAAATCCAAGTGGTGATGCTTCACACCTCTAATCCCAGTACTAAGGAGTCATACACCTTTAATCTCAGCACTACAGAGAATAGAAAATGGGAGAAGAGAGAGGTTCAGTATGTTTGGTCTTCTTAATCTGCTTAGTCTAGAGTCACCAAGCCTTGGTAGAAGTAAAACTTTCTTAGTGTCTTGGCTGCTTTGATTTTCTGGCTTTTAGGTTGAAACCCAATATCTGAATTCGGTTTTTATTATTCATGCTACATTTGTTTCTCAAATGTTTAGGGTATGAATTCACAAAAACGCCATTTGCCTGAGGCTTCTTAGTCACCAACACAGTTTGGGGTTGCACATGAAGCTACAGGCATGAATTTTACAATAAAAAGACATAAAAATTTGCCTTTACAGTGCCTACATATAATAATTCGTAGCCTGCTAAAAGATTTCAATAGAAGGTTTTCCCAGAGGGAATGTTAAGTAGCCCCACCCTGTGCAAACGTTTTGTAAGTCAGTCATTGGCAATCATTGGAAATTATTCTTAAGCAATTTTCTGAATCTGTAGTTTATCATTCCATGGATGACATTTTGTTACCTGATTCAAATGTAAATACTTTATAAAGAATGATTGAAAAAGTAAAGAAAGTTTTGCCTTGTTGGGGATTACAAATTGTTCAAGAAAAAAAAAGCAAGGAAGAGATTCTATTATTTTTCTAGGTTATACAATAGGGTCATAGAACATTAGACCCCAAAATGTACAAATTATGAGAGATCAATTGTCAACCATTAATGATGTACACAGATTACTAGGAGACATTTCTCAGCTATGATCCAATATTGGGATAAAACCTGATGAACTGATTCATTTACACAAAATGTTAGATGATGACAAGGACTTAAGTAATTCCATAAAATTATCAGCAGAGGATGAGAGAGAATTGACTTTGATTGAAGAGAAATTACAGAAGACACATATGGATCATGTGGATCCAAATCATAGCTGCATTCTGATCATATTACCCTCCAAACATTGCTCTATAGGAATTTTAATGCAGAAAGGAAGATATTATCTTATAATGGATCATTTTACCACATAAACTGAGTGAAAAATCAAAAGCTTATGTGGAAAATGTCTCTGAATTAATTCTAAAAGGAAAATTGAGACTTCATCAATTGAGAATAAAAGTAGCAGAAATTATTGCACCTATTATTAAGGATGAAGTTAAAAAAAATAGGGACAGTGAACACTGAAAAACAGTTTGTAGTATTTTTGGCAGAAATTTTAACAACAACCTCAAAATGAGAGATTTGACTTGTAAGAGTGCTAATCGGATCCTTCTTCACATTGTACAGAACATACCAGTAACTGGAGCCTTTAATTCTATATTGACGCAAATAAATCAGGAAAGGCAGGTTACACATCAAAAAAATTTGAGTAAAGTGGAACAAAGCCCTTATGATTTTGTTCAAAACTCAGAATTATATGCTCTATTCATGGTACTAAGACATTTTAAAGAAACTCTATATATATTTACTTATTTGCAATATGCAGAAAGAGTTGTTTTGCATATTGAAACTGATGAATTTATACAAGATGATACAGAATTGACTTTATTATATATTCAGGTAGAAGATATAGTCAGTAATAGGCATCATTCCATATATATATATATATGTATATATATTACATATCTGATTTTATAGAGGTCTGCCAGGTCCTCTAGCACAAGGAAATACAGAAATGAATCAATTATCATTTGGAAATGTGCTGAAAGCCTCAGAATTTCATAGGAAAAAGTATCATGTCAATAGTAAAGATTTAAAAAAGGACTTTTCTATTACATGGCAACAAGTTAAGGATATTATAAGGAAATGTCCTACTTGTTCTTTATACAACCAAACACTACTACCTGCAGGACATAACTCAAAGGGTACTCAAAGGAAGGAGATCTTGCAGATGGATGAGATCCATTTTGTAGAATTAGGAAAACTAAAATATATACATCACGCAATTGATACCAATTCAGGTTTTCAATGGGCAAATGCTTTGAGTTCTGAAAAGGCTGATTCAATAATCACAGTTTTGCTAGATGGTATGACTATCATGGGTATACCTGCAAAAATAAAAAAAAGACAAAACTCCAGCATATGTGTCTAAGAAAATGAAACAGATTGTTGCTATTATAATTTAAAGCATAGTAGAGGTGTATCACACAATCCTACAGGACAGGCAGCAAAAAGGATCAAATCAAACTCTAAAGGATATGTTAAATAAACAGAAAGAGATAATAAATCCCCTTAAAAATAGACTGCATAACACTTTCTTCACTTTGAATTTTCTAAATGCTATTGAGAAAGGAGCAATAGCTGCAAAGAGACATTAGACAATAGAAAATATTTCTGAACTAAATCAGCCTGTGAACTTCATGGATGTGTTAATCTCACAATGGAAACGAGGAGATGTAAAACATTGGGGAAGGGGTTTCTTTTTTGTTTCCACAGGAGAAAAAGAGCTATGGATACCATCAAAATTAAAGATTCAATTTGAAAAGGATAAACTTCTTGATAAAGAGAAATGACAGCTCATTCACAAAGACTACTATCTTACAGGTTGTATGAAAACATTACAAGGGTTAGGATAGAGTTCTGTTCTTATCTTTTCAGAAAAACAGAAAATATACATCTTCAAGAAGTTAAGAGACCTTGGTCATCTAGATGCCTAAAGAAGAAAATATAGCTATTCAGAAAGAATCATCAAGCAAAGAAAAATATGATTTATGATATCAGTATTCTCTGCAGAGTAACATCTCTCATACACACTATATATATATATATATATATATATATATATATATATATATATATTTACTTCTAAATATAATGGTAGTTCAAACTCACTTAAAAATCAAAGCAGTCTTTTGAGTTGGACTGTAATTCTCTTCTCTAAATCCAAGAATGTTGTTAAAAGAAAAAATCACAGTTTCTGTCTCATATCAGGAGAGCCACAACATGAGGGACAGAAGGAAGATAAAAATATAGGGATTAAAAATTAGCATATAGGCCACAACCTCAGAAAACCTAGACAACAATGCAGACCTTAAGAGAAACATACATGAAACTATGTATGAAGGAGAAAAAGACAAAATATCCTAAGTAAATTGGGAATAATTTGCATTGATATGGATGTTGGTTTATTGATACAAATCTAAGGTCAATTTTGTCATATGTATATGTATTTCTGATCTTGATTAAGGTATTGTGATTGTGTAGCTTATTTAAAAATGTAACATATAATTAAGAAATATAGGTTAATAAAGAGTCATCTTTAATACTCAAGCTTGTAGAGTTATATTTCATGTAGGTGTTCTTCAAATCTTTCAGAGACCTTCAGAATATGGTATTTAAAATGTTTTAAGAGCTTAAGACTTTTCATGACAATGAACACATCTGCTCCTGGCAACACCTATCTACTTCAAGAGGAAGATGGGTATTGAAGACGCTCCTTATGAATTTGGTTAGCTATTTGGGCAAGAAGAGGTTCTTGCCTGGACTGTTGCATAAACTGAACTTACCTAAAGATGTGACAATCCGCCTTGGCCAGCAAGTGGCCCTGATCTGGTACCAGCAGACCCATCCAGAGGCAAGGAAGTCAGGACAGTGAGGGGTTGGTCCACCCACTGAGACAGTGTGCCTGATCTAATGGGAGCTCACCAAATCCAGCTGGACAGGGACTGAATGAGCATGTGATCAAACCAGACTCTCTAAATGTGGCTGCCAATGGGGGTGGACTGAGAAGCCATAGATGATGGCACTGGAACCTGTCTATTCTGCATGTATTGGCTTTTGGGGACCCTAGTTTAGTTGGATGCACACTTTCCTAGGCCGGGATGGAGGGAGGAGGGCCTCGGACTTCCCACATGGCATGGTACCCTGCCCTCTCTTAAGGATGGAAGGAGAGGGAGGAGGGCTTGTAGGGGAGCGGAGGGGAATGGGCGAAGGGAAGGAAGTGTCAATTTTTGATTGGAAAAATAAAAAAAATAAGATGTGACAATCCTTCAGGGTTCCTGCTTTATGAAATAGTCTGCCAGATATTCTGCAGGACACAGAAGAAAGTGACTGAAAACTGCCAATACAGGCAGAACTGTCTTTGAAAATTCCTGCTTTTTGGAAAAGTCTGCCAGATACTATGGGGCTGTAGGCTGAAGATGGGTGCCCCAACCGTAAAGAAGAACTTTGGGTGACTATCCAGGCAGAGAGGTGCCTCTGTCAATTCTAGAGTTTTGGAAGTTGCTTACAATGTACTTCCTGTTTACTTAGATAATATTAAATCCTTCTGGAGTCTTAGATGGAGTTGAAGAATTTATAGTTATATTCTCCTTAGTTATGATAAAAGATAAAGTAGATATATATATATATATTATAACTGTAATTCTTGCTTGATAGCTGTTTTGTTATATGTAATATTACTATGTTAAAATTAAAGCCTTCCTTTTTGTTTAAACAGTAAAGGGGAAATGGTGTAGGAAGTCTTTCTGGTTTTGTGTTGTTTTCATTGGTTAATGAATAAAGAAACTGACTTGGCCAAGTTGATAGCACAGAACTTAGGTAGGCAGGGAAGACAAAACTGAATGCTGGGAGGAAGAAAGCGGAGTAGGAAAAAGACACCATGGAGCAGCAAGAGACAGACATGTGGAATCTTTCCCAGTAAGCGGCTGCCACGTGGAGATACACAGATTAATAAAAATGGGTTAAATTAAGATGTAAGAATTAGCCAATAAGAAAATAGAGCTAATGGGCCAAGCAGTGATTTAATTAATACAGTTTCTGTGTGGTTATTTTGGGGCTTAGCTAGCCAGGCAGCCAGGACAAACAAGCAGCCCCTCCATACAACACAAATGGACTAGACATTGTGGGTGTACTTATTACCTGTATTTATTTTATATAGTTACTTTACTTATTGTATATATTCTTCTAGTAGTGATAAAATTTATTTTAAACAAAAAAAGAGAATTTTGGTGATATATTGTTTGTACTTTACCAAATAATGCTTGACTGAATATCAGAGTGCAGAGCTAACCACACTAGTTATCCATATATGCCAGACAGTGGTTGTACACACCTTTAATCCCAGCACTTCGAAGATAGAAGCAAACAGAAGTATGTGAGTTCAAGACCACCCTGCACTACACAAGACAAAATAAGTCTGGAAGAGTAACAGTTAAGCAGTGGTAGCTCACACCTTTAATTTTAGCACTAGGGAGATGGAGAATAGAAGTGATATGGCTGGAAAGAGAGATCAATATAAGGCAGGAGGATACAGGAGCTCAGGAACTCACACAGGACGAGAACCAGGAGTCCAAAGCTGATACAGAGACCATGGAGGGATACTTCTTACTGGTTTCTTCTCCATAGTTTGCTCAGCTTGCTTTCTTATAGAACACAAAACTATGAGGTGTGACTCCACCCACAGCTGACAGGGCCTTCCTCTGTCATTTACTAATTAAGAAAGCACTGTACAGCTGGATCTTATTGAAGCCCCTTCTTAATTAATGTTTCCTCCTTTCAGATAATTCTAACTTGTGTGGAGTTGACAGAAAACTAGCCAGTATAGATCTCTCTAGTTTTGCTCTCTCTTTTTCTCATCTTTTTACTGCCTTCATGGCTTAGATGTGTTTTCTTTTTTATTAAAATCAAAAAAGATTTTAATTTCTTTCTCTAGACCACATTCGTAATCAATAGTGAGTTTTTCAACTTCCATTTGTTTGTATTATTTCTGTTGTTTCTATGGTTGATAATATCCAGCTTTATCTCCTAGTTGTCAGATAGGATATTGGGTATTATTTCAACTTTCTCTTTTCTGTTGAGACTTCTTTTTTTTTTTGACAGGGGCAAAAGAACTTCTTTTTTTAATTAGGAACTCAATCCATTTGGCGTATTTCAAAAGGTGCAATACTTTTTTTCATTTATCAATGAAAGAGTTAGAAATTATCCCCCCTCCCCAAATCAGCAAATGGAAAACAAATACCCTTGAAAGTCACAGTCATATACAGAGTGCATCCTAGAAAGAGGGGTAAGACAGCTTCCATCCACCTTCATGAGTTTCATCAAAGACTGGATCCACTCAAGGGTAGAGAAAAAAGGCAACTTTCAAGAAGGAGCATGTTATTAAACGAGGCATTTCTACACTCCTTCCTAAGAGCACCAGGTAGGGACACATTTGCTAAACTACGCCTGGGGAGTGGAATGTGGAAATAATCTGTCCTCCTCCTAAGGGCTGTCCACTGGCTAACAAACTTTTAAAAAACAAGACTAAGAAACAACCCCACACACCCCCCACGCCCCAAAAGGAGAGAAGGGCTGGGGGTAGGGAAACCCAAGGTGCCCCAGATTACTCTCCAAAATGGAACCAGGGAGCAGCTTTGACAATTTGAATTGGTCTGTTACAAAGTTATCACAAGCATGCCTTGCAAAAAACAAACAAACAAACAAACGTGGGTGCGGATTTTGTTGTTGTTGTTTTTTTAAAACAAGGAAACAAAAACTAGCACTCATCACTTTTCAGACAATACACAATTATTCAAAATTAACTGTTACTGGAAGGAAACTGAGGTCAACATCTAATTTGATGTTAAATTAGATGTAACTAATTAAAACTAATTAATTGATGTTAAATTAGATTTAACTAATAAAAACTGATTAAAAGTGGATACAAAACTATTTCTGCAATGCAGACAATTAAGTGTGTTGTTTTCGGTGATGATGCTGAGGGTAAAACATGTCTCCTGATATACTATACAACAAACAAATTTCCATCGGAATATGTACCAACTGTTTTCGACAACTATGCAGTTACAGTTATGATTGGTGGAGAACCATATACTCTTTGACTTTTTGATACTGCAGGGCAAGAGGATTATGACAGATTACGACCACTGAGTTACCCACAAACAGACGTTTTTCTAGTATGTTTTTCAGTGATTTTCCATCCTCATTTGAAAATGTGAAAGAAAAGTGGTTGCCTGAGATAACTCACCACTGTCTGAAGACACCTTTCTTGCTTGTTGGGACCCAAATTGATCTCAGAGATGATCCCTCTACTATTGAGAAACTTGCCAAGAACAAACAGAAGCCTATCACTCCAGAGACTGCTGAAAAGCTGGCCCGGGATCTGAAGGCTGTCAAGTATGTGGAATGCTCTGCCTTCACTCAGAATGGCCTAAAGAATGTGTTTGATGAAGCAATATTGGCTGCCCTGGAGCCTCCAGAACCGAAGAAGAGCCGCAGGTGTGTGCTGCTATGAATGCCTCTCCAGAGCCCTTTCTGCACAGCTGGTGTTGTCATCATACTAGAAGCAATGTTTAAATCAAATTAAAGGTTAAAAATTAAAATTCATTTCTTCAATAATGACAGATGCCCTGCACCTACCTACATGTATTCATGTGAGACTTCTTTTGTGACATAATAGGTGGGAAACTTTTAAGAAAATTTCATAAACTTCAGAAAAGAAAGTAAAGTTTATATATTTCATATTTGGGTGGAATATTTTAAAGGTTTCTCTTATAGCCACATGATTTATGATGCTATGATTTTGACTTGAATATTCATGATTATGTTTTGCAGTGGGATCTAGGAATCTAGAGTTTTGAGTTATGAAGTGTTCCCTGGTGTAGATATCTCATCTTTTCTTCACTGAGTGGCTGTTATTTTTTTTTGGTTGTGGTTGACCACAACCAAATCTGTTTTAGTGAAAGGGAGTGACTGTGATGGTCACTGAGTCCCACCCTACTGCTTATGCTGTGAATCTATGACAGAGAATAGTTCCCTTGTCAACAGGAGTCATATACACATGGAGATGATTTAGAAGAAAAATATGAAACAGGTAACAAAGTATTAAGGAGATCCTTGTTATGCATGGATATAAAACAAGTCCCAAGGGAAATTTTAAAGCACATTTTTAAAGTAAATTCTATTATATAATGTGGTAGGGTATTTGAGTAAATGAAATTACCTTAATTTATGGCTTAAAAAATTACAAAGTAACCATGAAATTATTGAAAGAATTTTAAGTATGCTTATCTTTTCTTTTCTACAGATAGTTTACAATACCTGATTTAATTGCTTTCATTGGATTTTGATAATTTACTTGTTATAAAAATATCAACCTGAAGGTAATCACATACGTTTTAACACATGATTACAAGTTATTTCTCACTTCATCGAATATCCTCTGAATTTGAACCTAGGTGAATTAATAGACCTATCAATCAAGAAATTAGAATAGGAGTCTGAAATGTAGATTTTAAGGGTTTATTTCATTATACTCTACTCTCTTGGCCTCAGTGACTTGTAATTGGAATTCTGAACAACCATAAATAAAGGTCCACTTCCAATAACCATGCCAAAAAGTCTACCATGGGAGCTCAGGTAAATTCCATCAACTAACACAAGTTCTAGAGCCAGTCCTGTCAAAGTATCACTCACATGAGTGAGTCCATTGTGCTCCCTACACAAGTCCATATGTTTCTGTGACAACAGCAAGTGACTCTTTTTGACAACATGTGAGTCAGAAGTGACAAACACTTGAGTTCCCTTCTTGCCCCACTATAAAGAGAGCTATATTGAGATAAATGTGGTTTTGCTCATCATTTTTTGAAATTAACTTTTTTCAGCAATAAATATATGAGATAGATAATTGAAAAACAAACATGTTTTAATTTTTATGCTCTTCAAAGTCAATATTCAGGAAAAATGATCAATTAATTATTGATAACTTAGAGAAATTGTTACTCTGTTCTACTGACTAATTTTTCTAAGATTGGGACTATATATTTAATGTGAATAATTTATATAATTATCATATAGTTAAATTATGTACGGTGTATAAATTAACATAATTTATGGATGAAAATCCAGGCAGAATATGAAAAATAAGTAGCTTGGAAAATATAGTGATGTTGCTGAGTGGTTAAGGGTGCTTGATACTATGTCTGACAATATGTGTTCAATTTTATGACCCACATGATGGAAAAAGAAAAAAGACTTCTGCAACTTGTCTTCTGACCTTCAACACAGGGGACATGCATATGCCCACAGACGTACTCATATGTGTTCACATACCCACAGTAATAATAGCAATATAATATTTAAACATAAAAAGTTAAAGACAAAAAATAAATGATACTTATAAAACTGACTGATGGGAATGGAAGATATAAGTTTTTATTTTATTTTTTCCCAAAATGTATTTGTTAGATATAAATTATAATTAGCTTTAAAATTTCTATAATAAACATTAATTAATAATTTCATTAACTCATTAAAAATAGAATATTTTACAATGTGTCCATAAAGGAAATTACTTAAGTTTTGATTATTTATCAGACTTTTAATACCATTGCATCTGGAAGAAATTTAGTATTTGTTACTGTAATAAGCGTTCAACTATATATATTTACTTCAAAATAGTTCAACTAACCACCAGAAACTTAGAGATAAATGAGACAATTGAGGATGCAACAGGTGATTTAAAGAAGCAAATAGGCAGTTATCTAAATTTGTAAAATCTTAGAAAATAACTGATGCACAGAGAAAATGCACATATTGCACCGAGTATGAAATGATTAAATATGCTGAAGTTAGCAAAAATTGAAGGTTGTATGTAGTTTATAAAAGCATTCTATTCCTGTCATAACAAAGGCCCTTGAACTCAGTTGTTTAAAATTAGGCAACTACAGCTCAAACGTTTGGATAATCTGACTGATTTTTCTACTCTTGGGATAACAAGGCATTTAAGGTGCTAGGTGGCTAAGCACTTTTTAGGAGCATCTTGTAAAAATGTCTTGTTGTAAGGAACCACTTGTTTGTCCTGGCTGCCCAGAACCGAAATAATCACACAGAAACTGTATTATTTAAATCACTGCTTGGTCCATTAACTCTAGCTTCTGATTGGCTCTTACATCTTAATTTAACCGATATCCATTAATCTGTATATTACCACGAGGTTGTGGCCTACCAGCAAAGCTTCAGCACGTCTATCTCCAGCCGTGGGTCCATGGCGTCCCCTGACTCCACCCTTCTTTCTCCAGCATTCAGTCCTTTCCTCCCCACATACCTGAGTTCTGCCCTATGAATAGGCCAAGGCAGTTTCTTTATTCATTAATGGTAATCACAGCACACAGAAGGGACTCTCACATCACCTCCCCATTTCTGTTTAAATAAAAAGAAAGGTTTTAAGTTTTACATAGTAAAATTATATATAACAAACCAGGTATCAAGCAAGAATTATAGTTACAATATTTATATTTACTTTATTTTTTATCATAACTAAGGAAAACTATAAGATAACTATCTGTTCTACTCCATCAATGACTCCAAAAGGATATAATATTACCTAAGTAAACAGGAAGTGCATTGTAAGCAACTTCCAAAACTCTTGAATTGACAGAGATATCTCACTGCTTGGGTGAAGTTCTTTTGTACTGTTGGGGCATCCATTTTCAGCCTACAAGCTTATAGTATTCAGCAGACTTTTCATGAAGCAGGAAATTTCAAAGGCAGCTCCACCTATATTGGCAATTTGTCAGTCACTTTCTTTTGTGTCCTGCAGAATTTCTAGCAGACTCTTTCATGAAGCAGGAAGCCAAAGGACAGTCTCACCTTTAGTCAAGTTCAACAGTCATTTCTCTGTGGGTCCTGCATGTCCAGTTAAGCAGTCCATGAAAGAGCAGTTTCTTGTCCAAATGTCTAAGGAGCCTCTTCAATGACCATCTCCTCTCAAAGTAATTGGTGCTGTCAGGAGCAGAAATGTTTCATTGTCAAGAAAATTCCTAAGTTATTAAAACATTTTAAATGCCATATTCTGTAGTCATTGAAAGGTTTAAAGAATGCCTCTCCATCTGAAATACACCTCTATATGTCTAGAAAATCTCTCTAACATGACTACAAGGTTGGCTATTATAGATGATTATCTATTAACCTATATTTCTTAATTATACATTACATTTTTAAATGAGCAACCTAAACACAATACCTTAATCAAGCACAAAAATATACATATACAGTATAAAAAATTTTTCTTGAAATTTGTATGAATAAAACAAGATCCATGCCAAAGCAAATTATCCACCTGTATAGCATATCCCCCTTTAAATGTAAAGAAACATTTACAAACAATATTTGGGAACATGGGTGTAGTTTTGTCTAAATAAATAAATAAAATATTCATCATCAAAAACAAGTGTACAAGTGGATATATATATATATATATATATATATATATATATATAAACAGTTCTACCTTACAAACTGTTGGGAATATATAGATATTATCCAATCATCCATGAGCTTTATAATGGCTATTATCAGCAATGAATGAAAAATAAGTGGTATGGAGAAAAGGGAGCTTCCATTTTCTACAAATGAGAATGAAGTAAGTATAAAATGTTGTAGAACTATAAAGAAGGGGGCCTGAGAAAACTAAAAGAATTTGTTGCATGACCTACCTGCTAAGTATTTAGCCAAATGAAATTAAATGAATATTCTATACAGATATCTACATTCTCATCTTTATTGAAGCAAATTCCCAATAACTAATCTAGGTTTTCAATCAATGGATAAATTCATAAAAATACTCATTAACAAAATGAAAATACTATTTAGCCATAACAATGAATTAAATATTATTTGTTTTTTGCAATAAAATGAATTTAAATTAAGACACTGCTGTTAATGAGCCAGGAAAATCAGGAACACAAAACAAATACTATATATTCTCTTTCATATATATGTAGGAGCTCAAAAAAAGGAGAATAGTGATTATAATTGCTAGAATGGCACATAGATAAGGTAGATAAAATGAACTTAGATTTCATAAGAACACTGTATACATGTTATAAATTATCACACTGAACTCTATTTAAATGTACATTTAATATAATAAGAAAATACTTTTAGTTCTCTAAGAAGCAAATTGCAAATATATTGCTGCATAAATCCAATGGTTATAAATGTAACATAAGAACTTCGGTGGGCCAAAGACATGTCAGAGTAGTATGGTGACTGTATACAAAATCTCTGAGAGCCTGGGTGTACATTTCAGAAATTTCTGGCTTGCTGGGTAGACAGACCTCAAGCCATGACCTTCTATGAAAGGAGACCTGTGCTTTGGAGAAATTGACTTTTCTGCTGCTTCATGTTGAAAAGTACTTTCTCAGGAACAGATGACAAACTTAGGCTCAGCCTGGGTACATTGAGAGGATGAGACCAGCTATGTCACATGCAATGCCACCTCAGAGATTGAGAAGGACATGTGTGTGAGTTCCAGGTCACAGAGTTTTGCTTCTGAAACTCACTGTCAAGATTGCATATTTCTCTGATCCTATGAGCCTCACTGTTCTATGTGGAAGCATGGAAGGTGATTAGCTTTATCCATAGGCTCCTGATATGGTTGGTAACTGCTAATGGTATTAAATATAGCCTGAATCACTGAGTAGAAGGCATGCTTTCCTTGTTTGTCCCTCACTCAGATCTAACCAACCCTGTCATCTGTTAGAATAGTCAGTGTAGTGTTGCGAGGTTCAGAAGTGACTCCAATTCCCAACCAGGCTTTATTGTGTGATAGGCTTCCGTAGTTGTAATAAAGAATGCAAAATGAATCAGATTCTTTAATGTGGGACAGTTTTGTGGCTCATCCTGATCACTGATCCCTGAAAATATTGCTGAAGTTGCAGGGTATGGGACCTTTGACGCTTTGTCTCCCATGATATATGGTACATCTCTCTCATTGAGACTGCTAATGACTAAGATTATCATTTTGCTCCTACTATCTGATCAGCACGAGGTCACTGACATGAAAAATCTTCTAAATATTTTGCGTAATCTCCTGGAAGTTAGTAACAGATATTATAAGAGAGGTTTAAGATGATTAACATATCCCTGAAGCAAAATTTTAGATGAAGATTATTTATGTTGCAATAAGGACATGAACATTGTCTAACCATCCTTTATTAACAGACATGAAAGAAAACCTTACTCCAAGTTAATGCCTACCCAATACTTGCCTAAGTTCTTATCAATCAGCTCTATTAATGATTCTTATGTGGAAATGTATTCATGACTAGAGTAGGCTTAAGTGGTAAAACACTTTCCATTTATAGCTGATTTTCTGTAAGGACTAACTACTGAATTAAATGGAAATATAAGGCTCCCTTCCCTGAACACTTTATTCCCTGATAAAATAATGTGCAGTACTGGGGGGTTGATTGTTGAATGTTGTTCTTGGTATGGTTTTAGTTGGTGATGAGGCAGTATATTAACAGACTGCAAATGATCTTCCCAGTTGTCATGTATCTTACTTCTTGGCACACAGCATTCCATCTGCCAAGTAAAGTGCAATTTCATATGTAAGCTATTAAATAGGTAAAATAGATTGGGTAATCTGATTTAGATGTTAATTAGTAATCCATTTATTTCTTGCAATGTCCATGATTTCATATGGACAACTATGGGTTAAAGGTTATTAATAGCAATTTACAGTATGTTTTTTTCACAATTGTCATTAAATGTGTGAATGTTTTCCCTGACTTTTTGTATTGTGGCATGACAGGAAGAATATCCACAGAATATACATTATGGTATTTCATTGTCTTTTTTCTTTTGGTGCTGTTCAGAGTTTCAGTGATTAAGTTATAAATCTGGATATTAATAAAAACGTTAGCACTTAGGGAGTGATTGTGGTATTAATTTAATCCATCTGTCTTTTTGGGGGGTCTGGAGATTATAGATGTCAGTCATCACCTTTTGTTTTGCCCATCTACTTTGATCCTGGCTTTACTAACAAAAAGGAAAGGAAAGGGCATGATTGTTCCTAGGTATGGTGGAAGAGAAAGTTTATTGTAGATAAAAGAGAGCATAGGTAGAGGCAGGGACATATGGAAGAGTCCAGAGTAGATATGACCAGACTGAGCTGGCCAGGTGGGAAGAAGGGAAGAGGAAATCAGGTACAGCACCCAGGAGGCCAAAGTTACAAAAGGAGTGGGTAACCAACATATTTGGATTTTATAAAAAAGAGTCTCTGGGAGAAGGACAGCCCAGCTGCTGGGCTGAAGAGTTCAGGGTAGAGGGTGGAATATGTTAACCATGCACTGTAACAGATATGCACTAAAGAAAGAGAACCTGGAAGACTTATCTGTTTTGATATGTTAAATAGGCACCTTGGTCATTAGCCCTGGTTTGAAACTTAACACTTCCAACAAACAATGACACTGAATATGCATTACCGATCCAAAAGGAAGGAAAGGGCACATGGTGAGTAAATACTGGACCAAAGCAAGTGGGAAACTCAAAAGGGCAAACTTCAAATTCTGCATCTTTATATCTGATATTAAAACATTCTTCATATCTCCAACTCTTTTCAGCTTCTTTGACCACAACATACTTCTCTCTCTTGGGCTAGATCTACACCTATTCATCAGCTTTTCTTTGGAGGTATTCCATGACTCTGGCATCTCCAACATCTTGGGTTTTATAATTAAATCCAGGCTTCACTTACGATTATCTCCAGGCCTCCATGCTAGGACACCCTCTTCACATACCTCTTTTCACTAGCTTTCCTTAGCTTTGGCAGGATTTTTCACAAACCCAGTCTTGTATCTTTGACTCTAAAGGTTGAAACACCGTCTCAAGTTGATAGGTCCAGCTGCTTGCTAGGGCTAGAACTTGTTCCCCTCATTCTATTACAATGTGCATCCATTTTGTTGCTGATGGTTTCCTTCACTGCATAAGCTTTCTTTTAGTCCCTTTTCTCAAGTTGAAAGTCTAGCTGGATAGGGCTTTTCCCTGAGGTTACCACTCCTTGTATTCCATTTGTCATCAGACTTTTCTTTAAAAATTTATCTCCTGAATCCTTGATATAGCTACATTATACTTCCTGGTTGTCTTAGGGATACTAGTGCTGTGGTGAAACACCATGACGATAGCAACCTGTGGAAGGAAAGATTTCCTTTGACTTATGCTTCTATATCATAATTCTTCATCAGAGAAAGTCAGGACAGGAACTGAAACAGAGCAGGAACCAGAGGCAAGAGCTGATGCATAGGCTATGAGGAGTACTTCTTATTGACTTGTTTTCCATGACTTGCTCAACCCACTTTCGTATAGAACATAGAAACACCACCCTAGGGATGGAACCTCCCAAAATGGGATGGTCCCTCTTCTATCAATCACTAATTAAGAAAAGGCCTTAAAACTGAATCTTATGGAAGCATTTTTTCAATTGAGATATCCTCTTTTCAGATAACACTAGTGTATGTGGCAAGTTGGCAAAAGCGAGCCAGCATAGTGAAGCTCCTTTTCTCCTCATACTGTACATTTTCTATTTTTCCTTGCTCATCTTGCTTCTTTTCAGTACAGATCATCAAAAGAGTAAGTAATAATGATCATACAACAGAGTCAATACTAAGGTATCTTGAAATCTCCTCTGCTAAAATCAATAATCCATAAATTTTTAATTTAGTGTCAGGTAGAGTTTTTAGGATATGGGCCAAAAGCTCCCACATTCTTTGACAAGAAACGACAAGAATGGCCTCTAGGCCACTTAATAATGGTATTCCCTGCTGAAACTTCTTGAGCTGGGCTCCCATTGTTCAAATCACCCTCAGAGGATGTTCCATCCTCCTACTAGAATGATTCATTAAGTACTGATCAAAGTGTTTAAATACTTCCTTAGTCCAAAGTTCTAAAGACTTGAATTTTCCTCTAAAACAGAAACAAAAATCCAGCATGGTCATACCTGTCACAGCAATACCCCATTCCTAGTATAATCACTATTCTATTACTGTGAAGAAACACCATAGCCATTGCAACTCTTATAAAGGAAAGAATTTAATTGTGGGCTTGATTAAAGTTTTAGATGTTTAGTGTTTAGTTCATGATCTTCATAGCAGAAAGCAGGTCAGCAACAGGTGTGGTATGGGTAACAATGTTTAAAGCTACATTGTGATACATAGACACACACACAAACAAACACACACATATGCACAGAGAGAGACAGAGAGAGAGAGAGAAATTGAGTCTGGCATGTGTTTTTGAATCTTCAAAATGCCCACCCCCAATGACACCATTCCTCCAACAAGATGATAAGTCCTAAGCATTCTAATCCTATTAGAGTTCTGTTCTCTAGGGAGGAAGCAAGCATGCATATATGAGTTTATGTAGAGCCATTCTTTTTGAAACCACCACAATTACATAGAAAGCCAACATGTCACAAAGCAGAGATCGATGGATAGTGTGGAGGCTAACCCCAGAGACTGTATTTCCAAATTGACTTTTTTATACTGATTTTATTGAGCTCTACAGTTTTCTCTGCTCCCCTCCTTGCCTCTCCCCTGCCCAAATTAACTTTTGAAACTGAGGCTCAGAAAAAAATGGTGGAAGAGGTAAGTAGAAAGACTGTAAGAATGACAGGACCAAAAAATCTTCTGTGAGATATGCCATCTAAAAGTTACAAGAAAACTTTATCCATTATACCTCACTAATGTGGCTAACTTCTCGAGACTAGACAATTGATGACGGAGGAAATGAGAATTGCCCTTATAAAAGGAGGGGTATTACACTGCAGAACTATGAAGTGAATTCAAAAGCAATGGTCAGCCTCAGATTTTATGACTTATTGATTTTGACAGGTTTATTAACATTAACAGTGCCACTCACTTTTGTTTTCCATTTCTTGAGACAGAGTCTCACTATGGAGCCCTGACTGACCTTTGTGATCCAGGTTGTCCTCAAATTCACAGAAATCCTGTTACTGCTACCCAAGTGTTTAGATTAAAAGTACTTGCTTCCAGACTTGCCTGAGTATGGAAATGAATGGGTCTCTGATTCTTGTGCCTTCTCTGGGGCTCTTTTCTTTCTGTTGATTTCTCCTGTTGAACTTTGATGTAATGGATTTTTTTTATTTGTTTTGTCTTATATATTTTTATGTTATATTTTTAAAATATTAATGAATTGATGAATGAATTAACAACTGAATGAATGATAACCTAAGCAGTAGGGTCAAGTTTAAAAACTAAACTGTTACTTTTATATATGCTGGGAAAGGGAAAATCATATTTCTCCAAAAGCGTGACACTGGGTTATCAACTACTCCAGTACAGGCCTCATATTCAGGAGTGACTGACCAACATATAATGAACTTCACAGTTTTTTGTTTGCATTCATTTGCTTACAGTATTGTTTTGTTTCTTTCTTTGTTTGTTTTCCTTTTAGGTGTTGTTTTACATAGCTTCTTGATTTGGTATTTGTATTGCTGTATTGGGTTTCTGTTTGTTTTATTGAAAAAGAACTTAAAACTCAGTAGGTATGGAGGAGAAGAGGATCTGGAAGGACAAAGGGGAGAGGAAGAATTTAATCAAAATATATTTAAATTTAAAATTCTAGAAATAGTGGAGAAGGTGCCTGAATTGGCCTTCTGCAATCTGATTGGTGACTACCCTAAACATCATTATAGAACCTTCATCCAGTAACTGATGGAAACAGATGCAGAGATCCACTGGAAAGCACCAGGCCAAGCACTGATAGTACAGTCAAAGAAAGAGAGGAGGGATTATATGAGCAAGGGGTGTCAAGAGCAGGACTGAGAAACCCACAGAGACTGCTGACTTGAGCTGGTGGGAGTTCAGCTGGGTAGTCTACACGGGAACAAACCAGGCCCTCTGCATGTGGGTAATACTTGTGTGGCTTAGTCTCTTTTTGTGGCCCCTGACGGTGGAACCAGCATCTATCCTTAGTGTAGGAGCTGGCTTTTTGGAAACCTTTTCCTATGGTGGTATGCCTTGCTCAGCCTTGATGCGTGGGGGAGGGTCTTGGTGCTGCTTTGGAATGCTGTGTCAGGCTTTGTTGACTCCCCATAGAAGACTTTACCCTTTCTGAGGAGTGGATTGGGTGATAGGGTGGGGGATAGGGAGGGAGGGAAAGTAAGAGGAAGGAGGGGAAGGGGAAGTGTGGTTGGTATTTAAAATTAATAAAAAATCTAAAATAAAAAATAAGATTGTTTTAAATTATAAAAATGAAATAAAGTGTTTTTTCTTAAAATGAAGAGAAACAGTGACTCAAAAAATAATATATGGCAGTGGTTTTGATGCATGGATAGTGAAAAATCATTGATTAACTAGGTGTTTACATTTATGCCAGTGAAAATTAACAATTTAAAATGCACAAACCCTTTCAAGCCATCTCAAGTACTCCTTGTACATAATTCTCAAGCTGATGACTAATGGGAAAGTATGCTATTGACCACAGAAGATTGTCTAATAGTGGTGGTGGAACAATATTTTAAAGATGATTTTTGAGCATATGTTTGCTACCCATGCTGGTGAATAGCCAAAATCATGTATGCATTAAGCCATATTCAGTCTGAAGAACGGATTGAAATTCGTATTTCACATTTCTCTCTCTGATTATTTTTAGTGTGTATAAAATGAGAGAAAATAAGTTGGTCTGCAAGCCTAAAGTAATGGTCAATTTCTAAAATGTGAATGAATTGAAATTGTCCTTATGTGTCTCTTACTACAAAAGTTTTATTCTCGATGTAAAAAATGGTCCCGTATCTAGTAGATATAATGCATAGTCAGTATTTCATCCATATGGAACATTATTGCTATAAATTTCAAGGAAACAGTTTTAGAATAAAGAAAATTGATTATCATTGTGAAAGAATACTACTACTTCTTTCTCAAGATGAACACTTTCCACTTAGTGTACTCTGTAAAGTAATGAAAAATACATGACTCTAAGCAGCATAGATTTGTAGACATGACTGGCAATGAATGAGGCTAACTAATGTACAAATAAATTACTTCACATTTCAAATTCAATGATATTAGGCCCATGTAATTTTTCTTATTACAGTAGTTCATTATCAGCTTTTCCTTTATGATGGTAATCTTGCCAGTTACCCAATTTGCTTTCTGGATACCTTTCAGTACATAAATCCAAGAAAGGAGTAACAATTCACAGGTTGCTCCAATTGTCAACAACAAAATTATTTGTTTTGAGAACTCAGATACTTGGAAAAGAGAAAAAAATTCACCAAAGAGAGCCCACATTCTATTTTTCCTGGAAGTGCATTGGTGTCATGTTTTACGGGATAATGATGGATATGTACTAGTGACTTAGAAATTTTAGTTTCATCTAATTACTATGATATTTCAATAAAGAATGACTAGTTTAATTTTAAAACCAAACATTGCCTTCACCAGCAGCTTTCTTTTACTCTGTCTTTTCCAATTTCATTAATATACTTAGTTTATTACTATCACCACTTAAAGCATGAACTGGTCTCACCCCTATTACATGAAAGAGAGGACTCATAACTATGGGCTTTCAGTAGTATTGTAAAATTACCTCTGTCTTTTCTAATACTGAACTCTCCCTGTGATAGTTCTGTAGATGAATAGCAAGTTAATCTTAGCAATTTAGTCATAAATTCAGAGTTAAAATAATTGTTCCATAAATTTCCTTATCGTGTGGCAGCAAACTAATAAATACAGTCCATGCAAGACATTTTAGGTTACTTTCTAAAAATGAGACTTTTCAACTCTATGGCCTTAAAATTGATAGCTGTAATTCTCCACTTGCCTTGTAACCCTGATAGAGCTGATAGAAGCATGATGCTCCTTGAAAGCAGAAGTGATATGCTTAAATTAAGTTCATGGTGGTGCAGAAGTAGTCATATATTTAAGTGAAACTGATTCTTGGGTGAATAAGATATCTTGACATGTCAATAGAATATGAAACTCAATTTCACAAGATTTTTCTAGTGCCAAAGTAGATTTAAGTAGAGCTATCATTTCTATTCTTAACAAAAGGGATATGTCTTTATACCTCTACATTCCTTGGTATAAAATTTAATTTTGCCATTTCTCATATAGCCTATCATAGTTTAAGCCTTCAGAAGAGCAAAACTATATTTTACTATTGGTTTCCTTTCTATTTCTACAATCAGGAACTTACTAAATTTTTACTCATTTGATTGTTACTACCTCCATTCCATGTAAGACACTCTCTTTTAAATGGCGATCACAGATCTAAAGTGAAAAGAAAGTAACATAGAGGCCTGTAATATGTTTGAGCCACATTACCTTAAAAAGAGCAAGAGGAAGTCTGTAGTCATGAAATGTGAGTTACAGTAAATCTAGCTAAGTAAAATTAAGGCTATTTTTTGTTTAGAGTCCCCAAAGAGGGCATAAAAATCAATGACAAGTTAGCCAAAACTAAACTTTAAAAGTTTTAAATAATGCTATAAAGGTTATTAAAAAAAAGAATTATACAATGAATTCAACTATTTGTTATAGGAGCACTATTTTTTCTTTAATCAGTACATAGATTACTATGCTTTCATGCAGTTTGAAATGGTACTTCAAACATTTAAGTACCTTTTTGTTTTTAATTTTTATTGTAACTCTCAAGTGCCTTAAGCTAAATGTCATTCTTTCACTAGTTACTCCCTGGAATTGTCTCCATTGCCCAAATCAGACCTCAGAGGTTGTGTACCTATTTTCAATTAAAATAATATTCAAACACAACTTCCCCAAAAGTGTTCAGTAATGAACTTGCTAGTAATCTAATTCATATGTGTACCAACTATCAGAAATTCTTTAAACAGAAACAATTCAAGTACATACTGTTTAAATGGAGTAGTTGCATTCCAGTGATGATGGAAGTCACTGAATAGTCCCATAACAGTTCAGAATTATGAAAAATAAAAGGGTTATTTATTTAAGGGAAAACTTACAGATCAATATCCTAGATAACAGTACTCTGTGTGAGCAAGAACAGAGTCTAGCAGCCGGAATTGGGAGCCAGAAGCTATAGGGCAGGTACACGTTTTACAGCTGCTTTTACAGTAAAAGAGATCACACCCAAGTGGGTTGGTATCTGAAAGGCTATGGGCTGAAGGAACAGAATATGCTCTCACAGCACTTCCCCCTTTTGTTTAAATAAGAGGGTTCCAAACCCAATACAAAACTATCTATACACTAGGAATAGATATCAAGTATAATTAGAATTATAACCTGCATAAACAATATTAAGCATAGGAAATATGCTAAATGTTTTAATAAACATCCTAAGGAGTTTAAGTCTTCTATAGGAAATGGCTTGGCTAGATCATAGAAGGACAGTAACTATGACTATATAATCTTCAACCACATCGAAGGCCTAAGAAGGGAGATAATATTACTTGAGCAGGCAGGAAGTACAATCAAGCAACTTCCAAAGCGAGAAATATATGACAAAGACAATTAGCTACCTGAGCAATCACCTAAAATCTCATTTGTAATGTTGAAGCAACCAATTTTGGCTAAGAACTAGTGTAATTGACAGACCATTTTCAAAGGCAGGAAATTTTTCAGAACCTTCTTACCCTGCCTTGGCAAGATTTGAAAGTCTTTTTCCTTGTGTCCTGCTTATCCATTTCTGGATACGATGTACTTTGTCAGTGGTTGAGGTATGGGCAGTTCCTTGCCCAAAGGCCAAATTGTGCCAAGAAGAAAACAAACTCCAAGTGGGGTGTCTTTGGTGCTCAACATTCTCTCAGGGGTAGATTGGTGCTGTCAGCAGCAATCATGTCTCATGTCAGCAGAAGCCTAAGTTATTTAAATGCCATGTTCTCCAGATTCTTGAAGTGGTTGAAGATTACCTATCTAGACATAATCCAGTCTCTATGTATCTAAAGAACCTAATTGATCTGACTGTAGGTATAACAAACATGAACAACTATTGACCTATAATATTTAATGCCTATATAACTTAAAAGCTAAAACTTAATGACAGAATATTAGATAACCTGTAAAGAAGTATACAACAAATGACGACAATGACCTCAAAATGTAAACAATGTATAAGTATCTTGATCAGAGGTAGGAGTAATATATAATGCAATATGAAAATATATCCTAAAAGTTGTATCAATTTAAAAAATGTCCTAAACAGAGGTACAAACATACATATATACAATCTGACAGAATAATTTTTCATAGGTGTACAAATAATGTAAACAAAAATAACAAATATACTTTGAACTGTATCAATATACAAAATCTATATCAATGTAAATTATCCATAAATAATACCTCATAAGTATTCACTCTATTACCCACTATTACTATCCCCTTTTTTGAACAAACATAGTTTTCACCCCAACCCTGTATCTAGTACAAGTAATAATCAACAACCCCTAAACAGTCTTCCCAACCCTGAGGACAAACTTTTTCAGGATGGGGGCATTGTCCTCTAGAATTGCTTCCTGCTGTCATGGCAGTAATGTTCTCTTAATGGGATCCTGCAAAAGTAAAGTGATGGTTAAGTTTCAAAATTACTGTCTGGTATAGTTGCAAACAATTTCTGAGCAGTCAATATTTTTTTTTTTTCAAAGTTCTTATTTGGAGTTCAGGCTAGAGAATCATGAGAAGGTGCACCATTTCAGCAGCTGGTACCAAAAGATCGGTCTTATCGTAGTGCTAGCAGCATCATGATGTCATCAAACCAGGTGGAATTGTTGCTGTGGGGCCGCATCTTCTTCCTGAAAACTTCAAAGATTACTGCAGGAAAAGGATCTGTAGGAAAACATATTGTCCTTCAAAGATTACTGCAAGAAAAACATCTGTAAGAAAATCTATTGTTCATCATGGAAAACTTAAAACATCATTCAAATAAACATATTACAATGAAGAATATGGTATAAACAAAATAGAGATGGAGAAAGTAAAATTTTCCCTAAAGTTTTTCTTCTGTCTTATACCAGATGGCTTCTGATATGAGACAGAAACTCTGAATGTACCTTTTTTTTTTTCCATACATTGTTTTGTTTTATTTTTTCCATTCAAGAACATAATTAAAGATAAAAAAAAAATTTTTTT
>PVIU01025799.1:0-23098 GCA_004026605.1 Ondatra zibethicus | reverse complement strand
ACTTCTAGTTGAACTTGGAGAATTTGCTGATACCAATATACCACTACCTAGACTCTACAAATGATACTTCATTTCTTCTTCTTTTCTTTTTATTTTGTCATCCTTGCACAGGGGCCATGCTAATCTTCTCTGTATCGTTCCAATTGTAGTATATGTGCTGCCGAAGCAAGCACGATACTTCATTTCTGTATGTGAATTCATACGTCTTACTTTTTTTTCTCCATAGTTTTTTTATTATTTCATTTTTTTAAGTATATGAGTGTTTTGTCTGTATGTATGTGTGCACTACATGCATGCCTGGTGCCCAAGAAAGTCAGAAGAGGGTATCAGATCTCCTGGAGTTACAGATGGTTGTGACCCACGTAGGTAATGGGAACTGAACACAGTCTTCTGTGAAAGAACAAGTGCTCTTTATCACTGAGCCATCTCTCCGGCCCTCAGTTTTTTTAAAATCCATTTCAAGCTAAGCTATAGATATCAGTGTATGCCCCCCAAATACTGTGTGTATACACATACAATATGTACACATATGCAATTTAATAGATTCAAACAAATGCTATGCATTTGGGTACCTCAAATTTCTATCTAGATACAGAACATAGTTCTCACCTGGGAGA
The DNA here is from genome assembly GCA_004026605.1 of Ondatra zibethicus. Taxonomy (NCBI): domain Eukaryota; kingdom Metazoa; phylum Chordata; class Mammalia; order Rodentia; family Cricetidae; genus Ondatra; species Ondatra zibethicus. The sequence continues at coordinate 22,481 of PVIU01025799.1, read as the reverse complement.
GTTCCCTCCTGCCCTTCCAATAATCCTTTACCCATCCCCAGGGCCTCATACACAATTACTGTTTGTTCGTTCTTTTTTCTCTCATTCATTCACACTGTATTTGCCTTCTCTAGAACTTTATATAGATACATATATGACCTACCATAAAAATGACTATCAGGATGAGGCAGATGCCCACTATGATGAGGAAAGGAATCAGATAGTACTCCAAAGGAAGACTCAGTTCTGGAACTAAGATTACATGGCCCCTAGAAGAAAGAAAAATTAATAATTGAGAGTTAGTAACAATCATCAAGTTATGTTATTTTAAGAAGATTAATGACATAGCCACTAAATTCAAATCTACTTTGCACATCTCATTTTCTAAGATATGACTTACATAATTTAAGACAGAGGTTCTCAACCTGTGGATCAGACAACCCTTTCACAGGTCTAAGACCATCAGAAAACACAGATGTTTACATTACAATTCATTACAGAAGCAAAATTACAATTATGAGGTAGCAACAAAAACAATTCTATGGTCGAGAGACACCACAGCATGAGGGACTGTATTAAAGGGTCACAGCATTAGGAAGGTTAAAAAACCACTGGTTTAAGGGATACTTTTTATATTTGTAAAGTCTATTTTGCATATTTTTGAGAATAACTCTGAAGGAATATTATTTACTGAATGCAGGGAACTATGCGAAAGTTGTATTTTTTATGTAACATCAGCATAAAGAAACTGTAGGGCTAGAGAGATTGTTCAGTGGTTGAGAGTACTTGGTGCTGTTGGTGGGGACCTGGTTTTGAGTCCCAGAACCCACATGATGGTCCACAACCATCCATAATTCCAGCTGTAGAGGACCTAACACCTTCTTATGATTTCCATGGGCACTAGATACACACATGGTGAACATACACACATTCAAAGAAAAAAACATGGAAATAAAATAAGCCTTTTAAAAAAAAATAGCATCTGAGTAATACATAATAAGAACCTCTACCTCATTCATTGTTTCCATCAGCATAAAAACTCTATAGACTCTAGGGCTGGAGAGATGACAGACAGCTCAGTGCTTAAGAGCACTTGCTTCTCTTGCAGAGGAACTGGCTTCAATTTCTAGTTTCTATACTGTGTGACTCATAACCACATCTAACTCCAGCTAAAAGATCAAATGCCCTCTTATGGCCTTTGTGGGCACCAGACATGCAAACGGTGCACATACATATATATTGACAAACACTCATGAGTATAAAATAAAAATAAACACATCTTTTTTTACAGACACTCTACAGCAGTAATCCTCAACCTTCCTAATGCTGTGACCCCTTAATACAGCTCCCCTATGTTGTGGTGACCCCTAATCATAAAATTATTTTATTGATACTTTATAACTATAATTTTGCTACTGTTATGAATCATAATGTAAATATCTGATATGCAGGATATCTGATATTTGAACCCAAAGGGGTCATAACCCACAGGTTGAGAACCACTGCTCTAGAGAAATTACTGACACAAATTACACCCCCTCCTCCTTATATACTTCACCCTTTGTACCTAGGACAATGCACACAACCCCTGTGAGATATGGCATGAAAAACATCTCAAGAAATTTCTAGGAGCACTTTCTTGTACACTTCCATATTCTCCAGTTTGTCTGAAACTGCTGCAGAAATATGTATGTTGTGGGGATGGGAACCAGCAGGTATTACATCTCTCACTCCTCTTGGTTACAACCATGCTGTTGGTGCTGTGACTTCGTTAAGTTCACTGAACTGCATGTCACATGTGGCCACAGTTTACACAGTATGAAAGCATTGCTTTACAAGTCCCCTTAGGCTAAGGAGGGGCATACAACACTCAGCAGTGTGGATGTTCTCTCTGTTGGAAGGACTGGGTTGGCAGAGTCAGCTATCTTACTCTACTACTCACAGCTAGGTGATTTTTTTTAAGGTAATAATGCCACATACTCAGTTCAGGTAATGTAATGACACTCAGTATACAAAAAAAAACCAACCCCACAACAACAACAACAACAACAAACAAGTTGCTGCTTTTCCCACTAACAGAGGTCTTTAGGAGTCACAGTACTTATGAAAAAAATAAATTATTTTGACTTCCAAACTGTTTTTACTACTATCATTTGTCAAATTTGCATCTAAGGAATTCAGTTAAACTGCAACAAGTATAAACAATACCAGGGATTTCTCCCAAATAATGCAAATACCCTCCAAAAACTTGCAAGGATTGCAAGAGTACAGTGTAACTTTTCAACAGAATAGAGGATAATAAATTATTTCACATGCATTTTTGTAGCTTTGTTCAAAATATGTAGGTGATAATAGCATTGGTGTAGAAAGGAGAAAGCAGCAGCAGGTTTGGGACCTACCTCATCATCTCTTCTAGCAAAAGGCCATTTCAGAAAATAATTTCATCTGGGCACAAACCCTCTGCACTACACCACTTGTGTGTGAGCCTTCCATCTTCTGGTACGTCACTGCCACATCCCCACCGACATGCTACAATTAACAGTGCTGCCGTCCAAACGCTGGCCTGCTCTACTGCTAACTAACCGATGATAGCCTCTTCATCTTTCAGCAGTTCACTTATACTTCCTGTACTCCAGTTCCTCTTTTCTTCGTGCTTATGACTTACATAGAAACATCTTCCCCCATATGACAAAACAAACACTGTTCTGTGATTTAACATGATGACTTGCTTGGAAATAACTTGCTAGGCAAGAAGAAATGAGCTATAAAAAAAGCACATCAGGAAGTTCCAATAAAGTAAAAGTAACACACGTTAGAATAAAAAATGGTCTGGAATTCACTACAGACATTCCCAGAGGTACTGCTGGGATTCAATGGTCCGGATTCTAAACCTAAACTGCTACCTTTCCTATTCATGCTAGCCTGCCGCATTTCAAATCACTTTAGCTATGGTCAAGACAGTCTATGAGAAGTATAAATAGTCTGAAATTGATTAAGTATTTTACGCATCTTGAATTACAGGTTGTCTTGGCTAGCTTATTGTCAACTTCATAAAAGTTAGAGTTATCTGAGAAGAGAGAACCACAATCCAGAAAATCTCTAAGACTGGCCATAGGCAAGCCTGCGGGACATTTTCTTAACTAGTGATTGATGCGGGAGGGCTCAAACCATTGTTGGTGGTGCCACCCCTGAGCTGGGGTTTATAAGAAAATAGGCTGAGGAAGTCATTAGGAGCAAGCCAGTAAACAGTGATCTTTTATGGCCTCTGCTTCAGTTCCTGCTTCCAGGTTCTTGCCATGACTTCCCTCAGTGTAGGACTGTTACCTGGGAATGTAAATGAAATAAACCATTTCCTCCATAGACTGCCCTTGGTCATGGTGTTTATCACAGCGATATGCACCTAACTAAGATACAGATCAATACACTTTCAAATACTGCCCTTCCTAACCAGACTGCTAATGGTAGAGGTGGTGACACTGACTACCTATGGCTGAGAAATGTTTCCTATTTTGTATCTATTGCAGGTGAACCTACAGATTCACCCCAGGTTCATCTCAATTTGGGGAACAAGAACAACAAAGAGGTACTTAAGCAATGTTAGTAATTTCTTACCACATCACATTCTATGGCCATGCCTAAATACTGAAAATGCCATAGGTTTTGGAGCTTATATTGATCTTTGAAGCAGAGAAATGTGCAATGGAGGAAATAAGGTTTATTCTATGTGTGTATTTTCAAGTTAATTTCAAACCTGATGTCAAGGCCTACATATCAAAACAAATTGCTAATTTCCCAGGCTCCCCGTTGACGTACATAGCCTTGCCTCTTCTCTTTCTGACACTAGCCAATAAAGTACAGAGCTTTCAGAACCACACACCAGAGTCTTCTATCCATCCAATAATGAAGGAAACAACCTGTGATCAGCGCAAATGTTGGATACAGATGCACATGCTGGAAACTGAACTCAGGTCCTCCACAAGAGCAGCATACCCCCTTAATTTCTGAGCCATCTCTCCAGTGCCCCTACATACTATTATTTTTCACAGTGGTTAAATTAACTAGACAGTGTTTAAAAAAATAAAGTGAAATTTATTCTTAATATGATTAAAAGTTAGAATCCTGTTTTGAAACAAACTAGCTCACTAATGAATAAGATAAAGATACCCACTATCTCTACTGATTACCATGGTGTTAAAGGTACTATCAATGCGTTTAGATGACAGAAAGCAACTCAAGTAGAAAAAATTAGAAAGGAAAGGTGAAGCTGTTCACATGTGTAAAAGAAAAATTATTATCAACCATAAAATAATTTTGGCAATCACAGATTAGCATCACCATATAAAATAAGCTTTCATTTACGTAAATTAAACTCTCCTTAGAAAATGTAATGACAGAGTAAAGTCTATCAATAATTGTAGCCCATAAAATACCTCATCAGAAACTTGAAAAGAAGCCATAAATGGAAAACTTATGTTTAGCCACATTAGCAAACCTCTGTAGCATGAACATAATTTTAATACATAATCAAATACAAAAGAAACAATTGCTTACAATACAGTGATTTATATTAAGAAGAGATAATTTTGTGCAATCTATGAGCACATTAGAAAATTATATTTTTCAGGCCAGCCAGGGCTATATAGTTAGATCTTATCTCTAAATAAATAAATATCAATGTAACTAAAGTTATATAATTCTAGTCTAATATAAGGAACAATGTGAAGTTATATGATATTTTTGATATTCATTACTTACCCTTTTTCATATGTGAATTCATCTTTCAGGGAATTAGCTGATGATTCACCAATGAAGACAGATGGAATGTCAATTTTCTTTAATGTTTCAACTGTGTAAAAGAACAGTAAGTTTATTTGTAAAAAGCTAGCATTTAAGGTTTTCTCTAACAGCAGCAAATGCAATTGGAAGCAATCACATTCAGAGTCCACAGCCTACTACCTGACCCTCCAGACTTCAGTTTTATACACACACCAGTGTTCGGAAGCACGGCATGACGAGACAAAGACGATGCTGCTCACACACATGCTCACTCAGCTCTCTCAACGTCTTACAAGGCAGAGACATAAGATTTTATCTTTAATATTTCCATTTTACTTACTCTCCTATACATAAAACTTTACCTATCAAAGAACAAAAGAAGATGGCAATATTTCAGCCTTCCTTCCCACAAATTACCTAACTCCTAAGTAAAGAGGAAAAATTTTACTTTACATACCCAAGACAGAGACAAGCCACTGATGTAAAACCATTTTAAAGAAGTCTAACAGACAATACCATGACTCTGGCTCTCAAGAGGGAAATGGTGACAGGGACTAACTAGCATGAGGCAAAGAGCTAAGGGAGTTCCAACTTCCTCCTAGAGGTTACAGCAGAGCTAGCTTCTGACTGGTTTTCCCAGAAACTTGATTCTGACCTCTGTATTTAAAGCCAAAATAAAATGTCATGCAAAAAGAAAAGAGAAAAAGATTTTTGTTTTTAAAATTATCCACTACTCAGGTATAGAAATAAAATAATCGGAAACAAAATAAAAACAATCTTCTTAGGGGAGAGATTTGAAAGAGATAGCCCATTTAGGGCTGGGTATTCCAAGGGTCTCTCAATCTTTGCATAGTGTCTGACTTTGGGTCTCTGTATTTGTTCCCATCTCCTGCAAGAACTTCTCTGATGGTGGAAGCTCAGATTATTCAGGCTGACAAAGTACTTTACCCAATGAGCCACATCACCAGCCCTAAATTTTATTTCGACAAAGCTTAGAATTACATTCCCTTTGTAAGAGATTTTATTCTTTCATGAAGAATACTGTGATAAAGTGTAAGAGAGACTTGAGTTGAAGGTATTGACTTATAACTGTTAGTAATGATCTCTACTGACCTATGAGATCAAGAAAGATACAGAACAGTCCTCACGTTTAAAAAGCTTGAGTTTGAATTAGAATTCTGGTCAACAGAAGCCTTCTTTTATTTTCCAATAATGTACACAAATCACATATATTACCTGAGTTAGGATGTATCAACTGAGATTTTAAAACTTAAAGGAGGGAATTTTAAAGAGGAAAAAGAAAAAGTCAAATCTACAGTCTTTTGCACAACAGTGGCACAACAATGGCACATGTATCCAGGGGATAACTAAGAGCTCTCTAACTGGACTTAAAGTCTGCTCAGGACAGACTTCATGCCTAGTACTGCAAACCCAGCACTATCCATGGCTGGTGAGGTGATGGACTCCGGTGGAGAACCTACTGCAGCCACTTTCCTAAAGCAGCATAATCCTAACTGCATTCTAAATACTTATCCCTATACCCACAGGTTAGTGAAGCTCTCACCCTGTCAAAGGAGTTCTCTTTGCAGCAGGTAGAGACCACTATAGAGATCCACAACTGGTCACACAGAGCACAAGTGACAGTGGAATGCCACATCTCAACTGACACATCTACAGCACAACCCTGTGCCTAAGGTACAAGGAAACTGAGTAAGAAAGAGCAGAAAGATTCTAAAAGACAGCGGACCGGGATGCCTGATGCAAGATAATATCTTCTAGACAAGACAGGAAAACTGTACCCAAGAAATATGGTTGTCCAAACAAGACCTGCACAATGACTACACTAGCTGATGTGTCAGCATTGATCAGAAAAGTTCACAAGGTTCCACCTCTACATGAAGGGCTGTAGGAAATCAATGGCTGCTGAGAGAGAGAGAGAGAGAGAGAGAGAGAGAGAGAGAGAATATACATTTTCTCCAGCATGAGGTCAATAGGTTCAATTCTCAAGTGGTCAGCCCTAAACACATGTATATAGTCCAAAACAACACTATATAGACTCAGCAGGTTGTGTGTGTGTGTGTCTGTGTGTAACAATAACAATTAGAGGAGAGAACATAATGAATTTAAGAGGGAGGGGGAACATAAGAGAGACTGGATAGAACAGAAGGAGGGATAGAAATGATGTAAACAGAATTCATATATGAAGTTCTTAAAATTTTTTAATAAAAAAATACATGATAGCTCTGAATTGTGGAAACTGCATTGTGTAGGAGAAAAGGGCCAGCCAAAACATACCACCCTGCCCCTGAAACCTAAGCTAGTGAACAAAACCCACCCTGGCCCTGAAACCAGAGCCAGTGAAAGAAACACTTTAGCCCTAAACCCAAAATCAAAGAGACACACCCTGACTCTGAAACCAGAGCCAAAGAAACACACTTTGTCCTAAAACCAAAGTCTATGAAAGAAATATGCTTTAGCCCTGAAATCAGAGCCAAAAGGCTAAAAAGGGATAGTGAAAGAAACATAGTTTGGCCCTGAAACCAGAGCCAACTTTGCCCCTGACCAACAAAACCAAACAATCCCTGAGTAGGAAAATCTTCTCCCTGGGAAAACTGTGCCCCTACGAAGTGTCCATTGCCACCCTGACAGAGGTAGCCACTCTCCTGGACTCCTCCTTCCCAAAGAAATCTCTCTCTTAAAAGAGTTTTTCATCAGCTTGGAGCAGAAGAATCTTTGCTGAGGTACTCTCCTGTGGCTGGGGCAGGAGGAGATGGCTTCATTTCTACAGGGGTTTTCCCTTTAGCAGAGTAAAACAGAAGAAGTAACATCTTGGGTGGAAGCAGAAGGAACAGAGAGCTCTGCTAGGATGTTCCTGTAGGGGAAACTGGACAGAGCTCAGCTGTAAAGGCTCTCTCTAGGAAGGGAGCAGGATTACTATATCCCCACTGCACCCCAGCTTCAGGTACGGTCTGACTTCCCAACAAGCCAGGATATCTTTCCCTCCAGAGCTTTAACAGTCACACATTAAGTGAAGGATACAGCTTTTTAAAAACTCACTGGGTAGATGAGGATGGTGTTATACACCTCTAATCATATCACCTTGAAGGCAGAGACAGGTAGGTATAGATACATAAGAGTTCACTATGGCTACATAGTACCATATCTCAAAAGAAATCATTGAAAAGTTCTTTTTAGCTCCTTAAGGTTGGTTCATTTTCCCTGTGAACTAATATTCAGAATAAGAAAATATTCTCATTTCAAATAAATTATGAATGTATCCAGGTGATGTAAAAGACCAGTTGATACAAGAAAGTATATGGGAAGCTGGGCATGGTGGCACATGCCTTTAATCCCAGTACCTGTGAGGCAGATGCAGGCAGATTTCTGTGAGCTCTAGGCCAGCCTGGTCTATATAGTGAGTTCAAGGATAGCCAGAACACATACAGAAAGACCCTGTCTCAAAAAAATAAATAGAGGAGGAGGAGGAGGGAAAGAAAGAAGGAAGGGACCGAGGGAAGAAGGCAGGCAGGCGAGCAAGCATAAATCCATGCCCCCGTGCAGCCATCCATCCATACAGGGACTGGTAAAATGGTTCCATGGATAAAGTGTTTGCTCTATTTAGGGAGATCTAAGTTCAGGTGTCCAACACCTATATAGAAAGCATAATTCAGTACTGTAGTTCCTGCAGTAGAAGACAGGAACAGAAGGATCCCTGGGGCTTGCTGGGCAGCAATCTAGGTTCTGGGTTCAGTGGAAAATCTCAAAGAAACAAGGTGAAAGGGCTGGAGAGATGGCCCAGCAATCAAGACTACTTGCCTGCTCTTCCACAGGACCCATATTCTATTCCTAGCACCCACATGACAGCTCAAAACTGTTTACACTCCAGTTCCTGGAGATCCAATGCCCTCTTCTAAGCCTCTATGGACACAGTACACACGTGGCACACAGACACACATGCAGCAAAACACCATAAGATAAAATACAGTGAGAAGCAATAGAAAAAGACACCTGATATTGGACTGTTGGACTAACACACACACACACACATATACACACCGATGCATGTAGTGTATGCCCAAAACATATGAAAGAAAGAATAATGTACAAGGCTTTGAAATTTTACCAGAATATAGTAGATACTCTATACATCTTAAAATGTAATGCTGTGTATATCTAAATAAATTACAAAAAATAGTTCTACAACATTCCTTAATTTTTATTACATTTCTAGTGTGTGTACGCGTGCGCGCAAGTGTGTGTGTGTGTGTGTGTGTGTGTGTGTGTGTCCCACAACATGCATGTGGAGATGATGGAATAACTTTCAGGAATGGATTCTCTTCCTTATGTGGTTTGAGAAGACTGAACTTAGGTCGTCAGTTCTGACAACAATGTTTTTGTTCACTAAGCGCTCTCACAGGCCTTCCGTGGCATTCTTAACAAGTAATGAAATCACTGTTTATGGCCTTTGAATTCTTTTTTAAAGAAAATATCTACAAATCACCAAATAAACACATAAGCTAAACAAAACAAAACCCTTCCCTGTTCAGAAAAAGGAGAAGTTAATTCTACTTCAGTTGGGAATTAAAATTATCCTCTAACAGGGCCCCAGACCTTAGTAAGCCTAGAAACTTTAGCACAAATGACTCCAAGATGGAAGTATCATTCAGGGTGTAAAACTAAGCACAAACACAGCATCCCCTGCCAAAACCAAAACAAACACCTAATCCATCAAAGTCCATAGTTCTGGGAAAGTCTCTAACTGTGCTTTTTAACTTCTGTAGTTCTGCTTCTGACTAACTGTTCTCATTAACTGAAATACGTCAGCCCAGAACGTGGGTTACGTGCTTAAAAGCTTATCCTGAGGAAGACCCAGGGCTACACTGGGATCTGAACATCCAGTGTAGTCGTTAGCTGGCTAATAAAGACTTCCTATTAGCTTAAACCCATGCCTGAGTAGTCTTCTCTGGTGAATATCCCACAGCAATTCCATGAAGGCTAACAACTGGGAATTATCTAATATAAAAAGAAACTTTACTGTTTGAACAGAAAATGAAAGAAGAAATTCCGTTAACTTTAATTTCAAATGATCTGTCAATCAGGAGACAGGAAAAGTGATACCTGTACTTACTGTCGTTGGATCCCATGCTAATCAGGTCATCAGAGTCTACATTGTGAACTATGGCTGCTTTGTATCCTGCTCTCTGTGCATTCAAAACCTGCAGACAAGAAAACAGTCATAAAATGAGGAAAAATGGCTACAACAAGTCTATGCTGTTTGCCTAGAAACCTATCTTGTGCCTCTGTGGGAATAAAGCACAGATGTTCTTGAAACACATGGATGTCTATACGGGACCTCTTTAGATACTTTCCTAATTCATTCAGGGCATTAGGAGAATTCACAGCAAATACAGGTTGGAGATATGGCACAAGTAGTAGGAGGATGCAAAGCACCAAGGAGTCTGTTTCCAAAACAGAAACTTGCTGTGATCAGGCTGAGAAATCACTAGGCCCCAGGCATTCAAATCCCATCACGATACTTACTAGTGGTATAAACTGAGGCTGAATACTTTCTCTGTATCTGAGGGGGTGAATACAGTATGCATGTTTACATACATGTACACAGGTGTAACTGTGTGTGAGTACCTCTGGAGACCAGAGGTTGACACCGTTGTCTTCCTTGATCACTATTTACTTTCAGAAGCAAGGTCTCTTTTTAAACCCAGAGCTCAAAGATCTAATTAGTCTAGGTAGTCAGCTTGCCCTAGGTATTCTCTGTCTCCTCCTTGGCTGCCACACCTACCCAATATTTAATTTGCACGGTGCTTGAGATCAGTCTTCACAGAGGGGGGACAGGGATGTATCTTTTAAACCATCTATCTACCCAGTTAACTTTCTTTTTTAATTCTAGGTTTCTTAAATTCCCTCATATGTAAAAATAGTATTTTTAAATGCTTAAAACCATGTTTCACACATAGAAATGTGGCATATGAAAGCAACTTAGATCAATTTGCTCAACAACATTACATAATTCAAAAAATTAAAAATAACCTCCAGCCAGATAACCTCCAAAACTAGAGAGCTACTTAATATTTTCTAAAGCCTCTAAAATAGCAACTGATGACCACGAGGATTCAGCTAGTTGTATGGCAAAAGTTTGCAACATGAAAGATTTGAAAAGTGTCCAACCATCCTATTAGGTAGAAAAATATATGCATAATAAATATGTTATATATTTACATATATTTTCAATATTTGAATGTTTAAACACATAAATTACATTTAAAAACTACAAAAATTTTATATATTAAATATTTAATATGGCAAGAATCTCTTGAAATACATTACTTTATAATTAATGTTTTCTATATACAGGCTAAATAATTTCTTTTAATTTCCAGGTCTAATATTAGTTTTATTTGGTTAGCTGAACTAAAAATACTGAAAACTGCTGTAATTAATGGAAATAAAACCTATATCAAGTTCCAAAGTGTCAAGGAAAGCCTTGGGTTGAGTTCTCAAGAGTCAAAGCAATGTCCCATTATTGATTCTCTGACTCTGACAAATGAGCTAATCAGAATGAGGCTATGTGTTCATGGCAAGTCGGCTTTGCACAGCAAAGTCTCTTCAAGCTACCCATGACTTCTCTAAAACTACCCAATATAAGTGTGGGTAAGTCTGAATAATTTTATCATCTTATTTTTTAAAAAATGAGTATGTGAGAGATGTGAGTGTCTTCAGCCAGTAATACTTTGTTCATATTTATGGCCCCATTATCTATAAAATAGCTCAATACAAAGTAGAACATCATTAAATAAATGTCACTGAATGAGTTAAGTAAATAAAGCATTCGTTTGGAATAAAAGTTCACATAAATAGTAAAACTGGGCAGAAAGATTTTCTGAATAACTAATTAAAAGAAATAGCTTGCTGGGTGGTGGTGGTGCACACCTTTAATCCCAGCACTAGGGAGACAGAGGTAGGTGGATCTCTGTGAGTTCGAGGCCAGTCAGACAGGGTTGCTACACAGAGAAACCCTGTCTCAAAACAAAACAAAAAACAAAAGTTTATTATTTTTACACATAAGTTCAGTATCTTATTTTCAGGTGGATTTTTATTACCACCTAATTTCATTGTCTAACTAATAGTTACTAAGAAAACATGCGGGCCTCTTCCTAACAAAAGCTGCTGCTGTCTGGAACCTTCTGGAGAAGAACACCACAGTTTCTGCCTCTTGCTACATTGTTAACTTATCATTCATTCATTATATTGCCATAATAATACAGACTTCTATAGTTTTATTTAAATAAAAGCATGCCTAGGTGATGTTCCTGTTAGTTTTTCTGACATTTCAGAGACCATTTTAATTCTTCCCCTAAAAGCTAGCCAAGTAACCAAGAAGTGTTTCTTTTTACATCAAGCAGCACCTTTTACCACAGACACACTTAAGAAATAAAAGATTAAATCAATATCAAAAGCCATTTCCTGGTGATCTAAAATACAAGGTTTAAATTTTTTAAAGCTAACTTTACTTCTCTGATAGCATATTAGAGCTGACAAAGCCACCACAGAAGCCACAATAAAGAGCAAATGAGACACTGAATGCCATGCACAACAAAGATCAAAGAAAGATCAGAAGCACTGTTTCCCTTATGGCGGCCTCAGTCTTTCTGTTTACCATCGTCTCCAGCAGACTCTATCTTTGAGCGTCTTAAAGTCCACACTAACTACGAAGTGCACTGTTCTTCAAGTCCTACCTATGCAGCTCCTCCACCCACACCAGTCGTTCTCAGGTTAGAGTATTTACTTCTTAAGTACTAATATTCTATTCCTCTTAAACCAAGCCACATGTAAAATTTATGCATACATGTATCATCCCAATTCCAAAACAGGCTATCAAAAGCTATTTAAATATTTAGACGCTATCTACCTAAGAAGTTTTCTGGTGAGAACAGCCAAAGTATCATCAGTTTTGTAAGATGTTTTCTCATTCCAAAATTATTTTTGAGATTTACTTGTTGGTGGTGGTGGTGGTAGTAACGCTGGTGGTAGTGGTGAAGATACTGGTGGTGCGTGTAAACATGGGTGCACAACGTGCCATAGTACACCTGTGAGGTCAGAGGACAACTCTCAGGAGTACTTCTCTTCCACCTTTCCATGGGATCAGGGGGTGGAACTCAGGGTACCAGGCTTGCAGGTAAGGTTACCTACTGTGTCAGCCATCTCTCCAAACCCTCACCCTCAACCAACATGAATGAATGCATTAACAATGGCATGCTAGGTGTACACAGAAATAAAGCAGGCATTAAGTTTTTAATACTTTATTAAGCAATTGAGGAGAAATATTTACTTCACATATCTAGCATGCAACTGTTTTCACAAATAAAATGCAACATTATATTACTATCAAAAGCTGTTTATGTGAACAAAATGAAAGCTCCTAAAATAGAACACGTAAAACTACCAAAATGAGAAAAAATTCTGTGAGCTTAAGTGTGAACTCTAAAAAAATTAAAGAATGTTTTCAAAATTTTAACAATTCCCCCCAAGGTTTCCTTTTGTTGTTTTATTGATTTTTAAAATGAAGAGGGAAAGTGAAATCAAGAGACACATTAACATATGAACCAAAATGCTTATGAAAACAAACAAGGAAAATATATTCATGTTTAGAAACTATAAATCTCAAGTGTCAGTCAAATTAAATTACATTTCAACTAAGCAGCAGCTGGTATTTTTAAGAACACATGAGACAGAAATAAAACCTAAATCATTTAGTAATTATGTTCATGGTTTTACATTCATAAATGCAACCTCAAACACATGGTGTCAGATGGAAGCAAAGGATGAAAAGATTCATGAATAAAAAGCACACATGGTAAACAAAAACCTAAATGCAAAACAGCCATCAAAACTAAAATTGCAAGAAAAAAACCTACTGAACTGCATTACCAATCTACCTTTTGAGGGACTGGTCAGAGCTATTAGTTCAAATTACAGTGTATATACTGAATGCTTCACATCTATCTAGTCAACAAACTAGATGAAACTGCATTATGTAGACCAGGTGGCATCTAACAAAGAGTTGCAAGGGAATAAGGGACTGTTGGTTTGTTATTATAAATAGGCAGCATGTCAAAAGATAACACACTGCTAATGATAGTGTCACCAATGAAACAGGGTGTAAAAGAAATCCTGGAAATGAAACAATAGTTCATCTTTTTTCAGTCTGAACAAATTGATCATAACGTTATAGGAAGAAAGAAGTGATTGTGCCCTCAAGATGACCATGAATGAAGGACTCATAGGCATAAGAAGTCAGGAAGCTATTAACATGACATAGAACATGACATGTAAGAACAAGGATCTTCTACTTGCTAGACATTTGTGTCATCATTCCAATGTTCACCATGGTCCTAAATCTAGATATTCTTTTCTACATTTTAGAAGTGAGGTAAGATAGACCCTACAGTCAGTCACATTTGGGCAGAGCTGAGATGGAAGAACATTTTATTAGGTTAGAGAGCAGCTTGGGGCTATAGTTTGGATCTATAGTATCCCAAAGATCCATGTTGGAGGCTAAGTCCTTAGTTTGGCGCTATTAGAAGATGGTGGAAACTTAACGGGATGTTTTAGGTGGGGAGGGGCTACCTTTGGGAGGACTGTAGGATACCAGTCTATTCCTCGGGCTCTCTCTGCTTCCTGTCCACTGTCAAGTCAGCAGATTGTTCTGACACACGCTCCCTGCTGGAAGCAACAGAGTCAAGGAATCATGGGTAGAATCCTTGAAACCATGACTGAAAAATGCATTTTCTCTTCACAGACTGCCTATCTCAGATAGGTACCTTAAGGCAACAGTAAAGGAAAGCTAAACAGCACAAGGAGATTTGCTGATGGAACAGGACCATTACCAGCACTTAGCATCTCACCAAGGCTGAAAAGGGAAACTGAAGTAAGAAACACTTGGATACATTAATATTAGTATCCTACAGGAAAAGCCAAACTTATTAAATAAACACTGTGTGCCAAGAAAAACTGTGTTAAAATACTGGGGTAAAGTAAATAGAAACCTAAGAGAAGAAAATGCTACGGTATGAAATACCTATGGCAGATTTTATGGAACTTGAATCTCTACAAAAGTGAAAATTTGATTTCATGGTAAAAAGAGAAGAGATTTTTCTTGCAGAGAAGACAGTAATAACATGCTAAAAACAAAATTAGAAACAGAAGAGCTACCTGAAAAGAAAGGTGCCCCTGGAAAGCAGGGCATCCAAGAACAGAATCTCATAACTACATAACCTAGCTTTGAAAGCTTCTCTTATTATTACAAGATGTATCAATTTAGACAAGTAACTTCCATACCAATTAATATAATACACTCAACTGAGAAGGTTGTTCTGAGGATTTAACAATATACAGAAAGCTCTTAAACCAGTACCCAGACAGCTTCCGGCACACAAGAAATGTGTTCTTTTTATGATTAATGCATGGCAATTCATTTGATTATTACTAATAGAGAGTCAGAGGTGAGGAGAGATAAGAAAAGGAAAAGCAGGTTATGGAGCCCTTGAAGGCCTCTCAGAATAGCAAGCTTGGAGTTTCCTCTTGTGAATTACAAGCTGACACTTGAAAAAGGATAAATACGGTATCAATGGAATTTCAGAGCAATCAGGCGTGGCTGGATTTAACAAAGTATGATGGTGGCAATGATATAAATTTCTTCATAACTATATTTTTGTCTTTGGGAACCTGGAAGATGTCTTTGACCAAAAGTCACAAAAACTAAGCCTGACTTGATAGAGGGAACTAGAACTGGCTTTGAACTTGTTGAATTTGAGAGGCACCAAGGTTTACTAGGTAAAAGATTATATCAGTCAAACTAGAGGCAAATATTCAAAGATTTTCAGCAAATAAATTCATTTATTAACTCAGTGTTTTGAATAAAACTCACTATAATTTTCAAAATGAACTTCATAAAAAACATAATCCACATTTTTATTTTTCCTATCATTCATAATCTCCTTGAATATTCTATACATAGAGCTAAATATAATTTTTGTTACTCTACCAAGAGACAAATAAGCAAGTATGTATACACATCTATATTATAAACCTGCAAAAATCATAAAAGCATAACAGAAGTAGAAAAGAATCTCTTAAAAGGAGCACAATTACGGAGTCAGACTGAACAAACAGAATCCTTTTTACTTGAACGCAAGTTGACATTTCAAATTTAAAAACTGTTGTCTGAAATATGTTGCATAGACAATTTCTCATATTGTAACAAGTGAGGGAGAAAAAGATCAAAAGCAGGAGCTAGCTCAGACTGACAGGTGATACTCCAAGAACATTATCCATGCACCCCCAGGACATGCTTAGTATTCTGAGACCAATGGGCTTAAGACAACTGGCAAAAAGATATCTGACAAAGAACTTGTTGTTCTAAATGTACTCTCTTCTAACTATAATGTTAACACAACACTTAAGTTTAGGTTATGACTTCATCTTTCTGATCCATAGGTGTCTGCCTATTTTGCAGCAATAGCAAACAAAGAACAACACACCCACCCACAAAGGTGAGACCAAGAAACCAAGATCTACACCAATAAACACCAAAATGTCATAACTCCAGATGTCCAAATGCTAGCAAAAAAAAACACATATATTAACAAGCAAGTCACCATGCCTCCTCCAGAAGTCAGCAGCCCTATTGTAATAGACCGCAATTTAGCTCCAGTACAAGACAAAGACTTCAGAAAGTAATTATGCACATTTCAAGACCCTTAAAGAGGATGTAAATGAAAACAGAGCAGAATGAAATAAAGAAAACAATGCAAAATATGTAAGTAGAATTTAATATAGAAATAGAATTGCTAAAGAAAAGGCAAATTGAAATAAGGCTCAAACCCGATGTGGTGGTGCACGCCTTTAATCAGCAGAGACAGGCTGACCTCTGTGAGTTTGAGGCCTGCCTGGTCTACAGAGTGAGTACCAGGACAGCTAGGGCTACACAGAGAAGACATGCCTCAAAAAACAAACAAATCAACAAAAATAATAAATAAAATTAAAAAAATAAAATAGTAAGGAAGAAAAGAGGAGGCAGAAAGAGTATGAGTCAGTGGGGATGGGAGAAACCTAGAAAACGGAACCTCTAAATCAACATGAACAAAGCCATATGAACTCAGAGACTAAGGCAGCAGGCACAGGGCCTGCATGGGTCTGTACCTCTGCCTACATATTAAGGCTTACAGTTTATGGTTTTCATGGAATTCTTGAGTGTGCAAACGAGTCGGTCTCTGATTCATGTGCCTTCTCTTGGGCTCTTTTCCTTCTGTTGGTTTGTCTTGTCCAACTTCAATGTGACAGTTTTTGTTTTGCCTTGTTATATTTTATTATTATCTCTTAGAAACCTAATGAGAGATGGGGAGGGAGTGGATCCAGGTGAGAGAGGAGGTGGGAAACAACTGGGGGGAGTAGACAGAGGGGAAACTGTTACCAGAATATATTATGTGAGAAAATAATGTATTTTCAAAAAAAAAAAAAAAAGAAAACTAATCTCCATAGGAAATTATATGGAAAAGAGATAAGTGTGCTGCGTTGAGTTGTTACACCTTTCAGGAAGAATTAAAGGACATTAAAATTGATGTATTCTTAAATAATAAGCAAACTGAATCTTAAAATTAAAAATGAGAGATGAACAACAGCAAAGTAACAGGAACTAATAAACATGGCTAATAACTCAATACTAATGATCTCATACACCCCATAAAAGACAGACAGAGAGACTGGATTAGAAAGCAGGATCCATCTTTCTGCTCCTTCCAAGAAACACATCTTACCATCAAGGACAGACATCAGTTTGGGTAAGGGATTGGAAAAGGCATTCTAAGCAAATGGAACCAAGAAGCAAGCCATTTTTATAGCTGACATGGTAGACTGCACACAAAAAGTAATCATAAGAGCTAAGAAAGGGCACTATATCCTCATTAAAGAAAGAAATCCACCAAGAGAATATTATAATTCTAAACACTTATGCACCAAATACAAGGGCACATGATTTCATAAGAGAAACACTACAGTTAAAATTACACACTGATCCTAACACAGTGACAGTGGATAATTTTAATATTTCATCCTCATCAACAAACAAGTCATCCAAACTAAGTGGAGTAATGTGAGAATTAAAAGCATCATAAATCAAATGAACCTAACAGGCAGAAGGTGCTTCAAAATTGATCACATATTAGAATACAAAGCAGTGTTAACAGATAAAAGAAAAATTGAAATAACACCCTGCATCTTATCTGACCACAACAGCTTAAAGCTGTATATAAACACTAGAAACAGCAGAAAGTGTAAAAGTTCATGAGAGCTAAATAACTCACTACTGAACAAAGACTGGATCAAGAAAGAAATCAGGAAGAAAATTTAAAACTTTTAGAATTAAATGCAAATGGAAACACAACATACCCAAACCTATGAGCCACAGGAAAGGCAGTTCTAAAAAGCAATCTCTTAACACGAAGTGCCTACATCAAGAAACTAGAGACATCTCATACTAGTAACTTAATGATATACTTGAAAGCTCCAGAAAAATGGGAAGCAATAACACCCAAAGAGAATAAACAGGAAGAAATAATCAAATTCAGGGCAGAAACTAATAAAATAGAAACAAATTAAAAAAAACCAAAGATCAAATGAACGAAAGAGCTGGTTCTTTAAGAAATAACAACAAGACTGACAAACCTTTAGCCAAATTAACCAAGAGAAAGAAAGAGAGGATCCCAATTAAAATTATACATGGGAACAGAGACACCACAACAGACATCAAGGAAACTCACAGAATTATAAGGACATAGTTTAAAAATCTATATTCTCCCAAACTGGAAAACCTAAAAGACATAGATGGATTTCTTGATATATACAACCTGCCAAAGTTAAATCAAGATGAAGTAAGAAATGTAAACAGGTTCTCAACCTCTAGTGAAAAACAAGTAGTAATTAAAATCTCCCAACCAAAACGGGGAAAAAATGAACCAGCACCAAATGTAAAGTATTCTACCAGACCTTCAATGAACTCCAATACTTCTCAAATTATTCCACAAGATAGGAACTGAAAAAACATTGCCAAATTCTACAAAACTATTATTACCCTGCTATTAATGCTTTCCTGGGGATTTTTGTTTTTGTTTAAAATGAGATGCCACTATTTGATGTCAAACGCCTAATCTTTTTTGTTTTGGTTGGTTTTTTTGTTTGTTTGTTTTGTTTTGTTTTGTTTTTGTTTTTTGAGACAGGGTTTCTCTGTAGCTTTGGAGCCTGTCCTGGAACTAGCTCTTGCAGACCAGGCTGGCCTTGATCTCACAGAGATTCGCCTGCCCCTGCCTTCTGAGTGCTAGGATTAAAGGCGCCCAGCCAAACTCCAAATCTTAATGAGTCTTCCTGAGAAGCTGTAGTTTTAAGAAGCTGGAAACTACAGGTGCAGAGCTGCACCTGGCCTGCAGGACTGTGAGTATGAGACTTTAAGTTTCATGAGGAAGGAATAATCCTGATTATTTGTACATATCTTATTTCTACGAGAATATCTACCACACAGTTGCTTAAACTGCAGCTAAGATAACTATTTATCCAGTGCTTTTCCTATAGGATACAAGTCAGGAAAATAAAATTTCCTTTGATCTGTGATTTTGCTTCCCCCAGAAGTTCTTTTCAGTCATTGTAGACAAAAATATTCCTCACATATATTGAAGTTCCCAAGCTTTGTCAAGTAAAGGGCACCAAAAATGCCCTGAACTTCTGCAGTTAGTCACGGGTCGTGTTGAACTTCAGTCCTGTCCTCTTCAGTAAGTGTTGAATGTCAGCCTGTTTGCCTCAGCCCTCACTACCAACAGATTGCTATGTCATCATGACTCCTTCCACCCGCACACTCTCTTCTGCAGAAGAGAAAGGAAGAACTAAACTTAAGAAGAACTACTCTTCTAAGAAAGAAAGAAAGGAAGGGAGGAAGGAAGGAAGGAAGAAAGGAAGGAAGGAAGGAAGGAAGAAAGAAAGAAAGAAAGAAAGAAAGAAAGAAAGAAAGAAAGAAAGAAAGAGAAAAAAATTGGCAGGTGGTGTCACACGCTTTTAATCCCAGCACTTGGCAGGGGCAGGTGGACCTCTGAATTTGAGGCTAGCCTGGTCTACAAAGTGAATTCTAGGACAGTCAGGGCTACACAGGGAAAACCTGTATGGAAAAACCAAAAAACTAAAACTAAAAGTCTGTGAAAGCCCCAAGAAAGGCTGTCTGATCCATAGTCCCTTACTTGAGATCATGATTTGGGACTTGGTCTGCTGGTAAGTGACATCCCCACTACACATGGTTTGAAGGGCCAGAGGTAAAAAGAATTTATTTCTCTAGAACATGTTTTCGGGAAGATTGTGAAGCTTCTTTGCTGTACTGAAAGCTATTTATTCATTTTGAGAAAGCCAGAAAAGAAACGCTGGGGTACTTTCAACTTTAAAAAGTGAAAATCATATGCTATGTCCCAACACCATACTTTAAAGTCAGAATGTGGCTTAAAGGCCAAAAAACTTTAAATACTGGGAGATAATAATTGATGCTAAATTAAAGATAAAAAAACATTTTTTAATTTGAAACTGCTCAGGCCTATTTCATTAATGTGAACAAAACGCTAGCCTAAATCAATATCTCTTTACCACCACCACATATATACATACCACATGCACACATATACCACACACCACACACACACGCACACCACACGCCACATAGCCCCACACTGGTGTAGGAGGTCCTTCTGACTATGTATTGTTTTCATTGGTTGAATAAAGAAACTACCTTGGCCTTTTGATAGGGCAGAACTTAGATAGGTGGAGTAGACTGAACAGAATGCTGGGAAGAAGGGCAGAGTGGCAGACGCCATGAAGCTCCTGCCTGAGACTGACGCTGGTTAGAATCTTTCCCGGTTAGCCATGGCCTCATGGTATCACACAGATTGGTAGAAATGGGTTAGATCAGGATGTGAGAGTTGGCCAAAAAGAGGCTAGATATAATGTGCCAGACAGTAACTTAATTAATACAATTTCTGTGTGGTTATTTCGGGAGTAAGCTAGCCAGGCGGCAGGACGCAGCCCACCCCTCCTAAAATACCACACACATATGCACACACCACACATACACATACCACACACACACCACACTCACCACACCACACACACCACACCCACAAACCATACACATACATACAACATACACACAACACACACACAACACACAAAGCTTTTTCACAACCTGACATTTAGAATTCAGAAATTTTTCAGCAGCTCAAATTAGTGACTCTAGTGAAAAAGCTGCCTAAACATTCAAGTGCTAAGATTGCAAGTCTAAAAATGGTATCCCTTAGGTTACGATGCATATTAAAATGCACACGAAAATGAAATCTCTATTCTGAGTTGATATTTATATCACTTTTCATGTGCTGAAAGGATCTGTATTCCAACCAATCTTAATATTTCTCAACCTAACACAGCAGAGGTGGCATTCCAACACATTCATCACTGAACACATGGTTTCTGGAAGTATGTTAACACAACCGAAAGACATCTATCTGTATTTGCTATCTGCCCACTAGGACCATCTCAGATGACAAGGATTCACATTGTTCTTAATAAAAAAACAAATAACTTTGATAGAACAATTACAATTAGAATGTTGGTTCTTAGTACCACCCAGTGATAAATCTCAAGCACGCATGTCTTTTTGGGCCTATTCACTGTTCTGGTGTCCTAGCCCTATATTTAAGGCTTAATAACCAGATATACATAAAATATAAGCTCTAATGCTAAGAAGCCAAATTTAGAAAGAAAAAAAATAGACTTTTAGGACAGCGTCAATCAAGAAGGTGGGAAATATTGCTATTGAACAAAAAAATATTCTTTATCCACATAAAGAAGTACAAAAGGGCCAGCCACGGTGGCACATGCCATTAATTCCAGCTCTTAAAAGGCAGAGGCAAGCAGATCTCTGTGAGCTCCAGGCTGGCCAAAGCTATATAATGAAACGCTGTTTCAAAAAAGAATCCGACAATGCCTTGTTGTGGTTTTCGCCAACCTGAAGAAACAATGTTTCTTTTCACAAGAGGTTTCAAGACAAGATAAAGGTGAAAGCAGGTGGTGGGTCACCAAGGGACCAAGAGCAGTCTGGACTGCACAGCCAGTGTCAGGCCAGCGTAGCTACACAGCAAGACCTCATCTCAAGGAGCCGTGCTTGCTGCCAGGCCTGACAATGAGCTAAACCTCTAGAACCCACACGATGCTGGATGAGAACTAACTCCTACAAGTTGTCCCCCAAGGAATATAGGACCCATCCCTGTAAGCAGATTTAACAGGATGTTTGACTCTCACTGATACTTTGGTGACATAAGTCATCTTTCTCTTAGGTTACATGTTTATTCTTGCCTAAACACCATTCATTATGGCACATCAGAGTAATCTGAGTATCCTGTGTTTGAGGAACGTGCAAATAAGCTAGTTTCCTAGGACATTTGGCTTAAGCTAACGTATTCATACAAAATTACAAATAGACATAAATGGACTACTATTGACTACTTGAAATATATTTATGTAAATTCAGAAAAAGGTTCTGTATCTACATTGTAAATCATGAGATTCTGAATGTAACATAAAGCTGTATATAATAATCAATCTGGAAGCTCAGAGAAATACAGTGATTT
>PVIU01025798.1:0-23094 GCA_004026605.1 Ondatra zibethicus | reverse complement strand
GCCACCTCCGATCTCAGCACAGGAAGAGAGAGTGCTGGGGTACCAAAGCCCCACCGAGGAAAGGGTGATATTGCGGGAGGGAGGGAGGGTTCAGGGTCCTGTGGAACAAAGAAGCCCACCTGGACCTTACCGGTGTGTGCCACCAATCTCAGCGCAGGAAGAGAGAGTGCTGGGGTACCAAAGCCCCACCGAGGAAAGGGCTAACTTGAGGGAGGAGGGGTGTGGGGGTGGGGGGGTAGAGGTGCAGTGTCCTGTAGAACAAAGAGGCCGGGGGGATCTTACCAGCAGGGGGCACAGCCCTAACAGTGTGGGCCGCCTCTGATCTTAGCACAGGAAGAGAGAGTGCTGGGTTAAGAGCTACTCTATTACTTTTTAATATTTATTTTATTATCTTTACTCCTTTAATCTATGACTGTCTGTAATCTGTCTCTTTAAAGACTTTACCACTTTTTAAAAAACCATTTACTTATTTTCCATCTCTCTATACTCCTTTTCTTCTCTCTCCCAAGCCTATGTAAATTTATCCAAAACTGTGATCCATTTAGACTTCTTTTATGTCTGAATCTGCCTTATTGCATTATTTGTCATTCTTTACTGTCTTGAAGAGCTTTTAAAATGGTAAGCAGCTTAATTACAGCTGCTCTGGATGCTGGTTCTGCCTCTCTCCACGTTTAAAATTGTGGAGGTACCATTACTGCCAGCTCTGGAACCACCAGGTAGGATCTGTGCTCAGCACTTTAACTCTGAAAATGAATGTGCAGCACATAAAACCTTTATATCTGAGTAATAGGCGCTGCAGGAAATATCTTTGTGTATGGTGGCAGGAATCTGCCATGCTCTCCTGCTTTTGCACACCTAGCAGTCCTGATCCTACCACCTGCCCAGGCAGAGGGCGCTGAGCTGTTCTCAGCTATGTTGCTCCTGACCCTGAGTGGGCACACAAACACCTGGGCCAACAAATTCCATTGAAATGCTCCATGCTCCATAGCAGGAGTTTGCACTGGTGGCACAGCCCAGGTAGCTGCATTTTAAAACAGCATGGCTTTTTTCCTGCTAAGGCTGACTCAGGAAAACTTCTCTTAAAGGAGGCCTGCCTCTGCTTGCTTCTAGCAAACAAAGCCCATCCAAGAAAATGCCACTAGCAAACCACGCTTAACTCTGTTCTTTTGTGTCTAGAATTAATTTTTAAGCTTCCTCAGGTTTTACATGGATTTAGTCCACCATGTTGGTGCAGCAGTTGTTGCAAGGAGGCAGGGGTCTTTTATTCCTCTCGTCTACTTAGCCCCGAAATAATCACACAGAAACCATACTAATTAAATCACCGCTTGGCCCGTTAGCTCTAGCTTCTTATTGGCTAACTCTTACATCTTAGTTTAACCAATCTCCATTAATCTGTATATCACCATGAGGTTGTGGCCTACGAGCAAAGTTTTGGCAGGTCCATCTTCAGCAACTCCATGGCATCTCCCTGTCCATCTTCCTTCTCCCAGCAATTAGTCCAGTTTTTCACGCCTACCTGAGTTCTGCCCTATCAACAGGCCAAGGCAGTTTCTTTATTCATTAACCAATAAAAGCAACACATAGACAGAAGGATCTCTCACACCAAAAATGCACATAAAGCTTTGATCAGTATGCACATAACATCTAGCCACTTGGAGCAACAAAGACAAAAGAAATTTAATATTCTTGATCTTATGTATTATCCTTTAAAGGGTATGAATTATGTTTAAGATAAGATTTTAAAACAAACCAATGTGTTTAAATGATTTCACTAGGTCCACTGTGAGTGTTTTAAGCTTATAACAGGGGAATTAAGGATAAAACAGTTTTACTTAAAAGATCTTGGTAATGAGATCCAAATATACTAAATATTTTGACCATGCTGTGTTACTAATAATGCCTGGTAAAACTTGGATTTCAACTTAAAATATCTATTTTTCATGTTTGAACCCTTTACCACCAAATCTCCTTCCTTTCCATCACACATTCAGATAAAAACACAAATGTGAAACTAGAAATGTATGTATATATGACCAAATATACATATGGATGCAAAGGTTGTTACAAATGAATATAGTTATATGCCACTACCTCTATTTTAAACATGAAGAGTGATTTTATGCTATATCAATTTTTACATGTGCTCTTTTATTTCAATTTTTTTGTAAACTTTCAGTACCTTGCATCACCAACTAGATTTATTCCTGTCTTTTCTTGAACTATTTTCTTCACTAGGATAATTGCTTCTTGTACTATGAGAAACCATCCCTTCCCTGAAATAACCGAAAAGACCCAAGAGACAGATTCATAGTCAGAAGCCTAAGGTGTTAAAATACACTTGGGACTTCAATTGAGGTTGAACATTAGAGCCCTAGAGGATGGATACATCTTATCAGTTTTCTTTGCTTTCCTTTTCTGCTTATTCTTAATAAATGGCAAGGGATTCCATAAATATGTGCCCAGAGCAACTTCAAAAATATTTCAAAAAAGAGGTATATTCTTAGCCTCATATTTTTATTGTTGAATGAAAGTGAAAATACAAACTGAAATTGCCAAGGGCAACACACATACCTGTAAGAAAAATATTTCATAATTATGTATGTGTAAGGTTAGAATAATGGAAGATTCCTTTGTATATTAGAATTATACTTTTCTTTGAGAAAAGTTACAGAGCATTAATGATAAGATACAGTCACAAAACTCAGATTAGTAATTGGTTACAGGAGAAATAATAATTGTAATAGTAAAGTCAGATGTGTTTAGCATGAGAAGATTGGCCCTTGCATTTGTATGAAAGGAATCAAATCAAGTCTATGTGAAATCTTATTCTCTTTCTTGTACATTGGAAAGAAATAGAAGAAAATTAAAAAGGGAGTGTTACTCAAAAGAAAAAGCACTAAAAGTTCCCATTGATGCATGTTAAATGATATTAGAAAATATTCTTCTTGAACATTGTTACATTTCTCTACCTGGTAGTCTTTAAAATTAAAGCAAAAATAATACCTGCTGAGAATAGTAATACTTATTCATAAAATTCAGTTCTAGCTGTGGACAGAAATAATTTTGATGAACTCATGTGAATAAAAATATAAAGGGGTTCTCCCTCTACATTAGCTTAGGTGATGCAAATGAGTGTCAGGCTCATATATGGTATTATTTCAGAGAATGACCTTACTTGATAAAAGAGTGAAATAGGTACATTGCCCTTGTCTACAAAAGCAATTTCTGAGTCAAACTAGTAAATACAGAAAGAAAAACACATGTAGAAAGAAAACTCCATAAAAAGTAAAAGGAGCAAGTTATTGCTGATTTTAAGTTCAATGATTTTCTACCATAAAACTAATTTTTTTCTTCTGTAATTTAGTGTCAAGTATTGTTGGAGGCTGTTTGTTCTTCTCCTGGCCACCCAGACATGAAAACTATGAAAACATGAAAACTCAAAAACTATGCTTATTAAAACACTGCTTGGTCAATGACTCTAGCATATTCCTAGTAAGATCTTACATCTTAAATTAACCCATTTCTATTATTTTATATTTTACCATGAGGTTCGTGGCCTACCAGCAAGATTCCATCTGTTTGCTTGCATCTTTCTCCTATGGCAGCTACATGACTTCTCTCCTGACTCTGCCTTCTTTCTCCATATATCTCTTTCAGCCTGGCTTTACTCAGTTAAGCCTTTGGCAGAAAGCAGCTTCTTCATTAACCAATGGTAATAAAACATATTCACAGCATACATCACCTCCCATATCAATCATGAACAAAAATGAAATAGTTCCAAATTAGTTTACTTGTATTTGGAGAAAAATGAAAAAATTTCTAAGACTGTTTCTATTTGTAGGTTAAATTCTTTACCATAGAAATTAATAACTAAATTCACTTGCTATCTAATTGTCCTATATTTTCCTTATGTAGAGAAAGATGGGATGAGGAATACAAAATAGGTAAGTGGAGAAATATAATGTACATATCTAATTTGGATTTAGGACCCATACAAAATGAGAATAAAGAGAATAGTACCATGTACAAATTATTCAATTATGAAAGTTGAAATCTAAGAGGAGAATATTTACTTGCAATATAAATTAGCACAGGTTTTGCTATCCTCATTTTATTCTCATAAAAATTTTTTAGAGAACTTGGAAAAACACTACTGATTAACAAAACCAGATACTAACCTAGTATATTCAAATAAAAAGAAAGGGGATTTTGGTTTTTTTTATACAGTGATATTTCTAAAATAATAAGTAGTGATTTTGGCAGATAAATTCATACACATTCATATTGCCTTATGAATGTCTATTGTCCTTGAGTAAATCCATATAGAGGAGAATAATGCTGGACAGTATCCTTCTTTACCTTTGAGGAGGTAGGTTAAGGGGGCAGCAGAAGCAGAATTGAAGCACAAATGGGACACAAGCAATTCATAGTCCTACTTCACTGTAAATCCTATGAATATTAACAGAGACCACCATGTAAACTGTATTCGAGAGTGCAGTAGTAGCACTTACATATTGGGTATAAAAATCAGCAGTCTGATTGAAATCAAGGTTCACTTAATAGGAGAGAATTCATGCCTAGTACTACACCTGTAGCTGGTGAGATCACAGGACCCTCCATGAAATTGGTCAAATTATAAAAAAACAACTGACCATGGAATGCCCATCTGCAACACAACCCCTATACCTAAGGTCCAGAAGATATTTCAGAAGAGCAGGCAGAATGAATGTAAAATCCATAGGGCCAGGATATATACTGTGAGATAGTATTTTCTGTTTATAGCTTGGAAACTACACCCATGAAGTATTTAAAAAATATTTCCTTCAACAAGATTTGAAGAATGAGATTACCAGTGGACATGTCAGTGTAGAGGGGTGCAATCTCATAAAGTTCTTGCCCTAGATGAAGAGTTACAGTAATGTAATGAGAGAGGAAGAATCAGTCTTCTAGGGAAGCTCTTTTTCCAATTCCAAGTAGTTAGCTCAGTTCTAAACCTATATACATGCAAGCAACACTATATGGACTCAGAAGGCTGTATTTATATATATGAATATTATACATAGTACATATTATATATAGGTTATATGTAATATATTTCAGATATATAAATATGTGGGAAATGAAGTTGTTACTACAAATAAGACTTTACAAGTTCAAATATGCTTAATGTGGTCAATTGTCAGTTTCTATCTTGAAGTAAGAGAGTTAATATTTGGGAGAAATACTTCTTGAAAAAGAAAACTGCAGAAGTTGCTGTCACATCAAAAATCAACTTAGACACTATTAAAATTATATTTAACAGAGTTGCCATATCCAACCTTCTATTTTTTCGTTGTCTATACACAGATGTGGATCTAAAGGAGGAAATGTGTGACTTTCATCTTGTCTTGATTATTTTATGTTGATTACAAATTATATAGATGTGAGGAATGTGAAGTAGAGTGTAATGAAAGCCAAGAAAAGAAGGCAATAGCAGTTCAATTCCACAGTTAACCAATTGTGGAATTAGAAAGATGTGAACAAATTAGAAATTCTCAATTTTAAATATGTGAGCTCTGACAATTTATTTGAATTTTTTGTCTCTTTCCTGACCCTAAAGGGATTCTAATATTATTACATATATTGTAAGTCTATTATAAAAATTAGGCGGAAAGGTAAAGTCCTTGTCATGCTGTTTTAAATGTAGTAAATTTTCAAGTATGATAGTTGATCTATTATGTTAATACCTTTTTTCATAACAAGTATTCACTGAAATTTTATCAGTTGTGAGGATATTTTTATTATCTTCCTCACCATGGCTATAGGCTAGTAATATAGTTCAGTTTTAGAGTAATTTCTTAACAAAACTAAGATCCACAGAATTGGTGAAAGCATATTCAATGCCCAATATATCCACAAATTTTAAAAGAAAAGTAAAAGAAACAATTTACTAAAGGTCAATTCTCAATTTTGGCAAATATTTACTTTTTTGGCCTAGGTCTTGAAAGCAACAATGTTCATAATTAGGAAGAGGAAAATATTTTAGGTAATGTTTTATTCACTGTACTACAAGGTGAAACTTCCGGCTGAACAGATTGGATCTATACCACTGACATATTCATTTTCAGAACAAAATCTTCCTTTACTATGTAGAAATGTGATAGGCTTAATAGTACATCCTGTAGAGAAACTCAAGCTTACTTTTACCCTTCTGGGGAAGGCATTTTGACTGTAGATGATGCATTCTTGCTTCTTATCAGACCCAGCCTTTAATTGACATATAGTAGGGAGTGCAGACTTGGCCAAAACATTGCTAATTAAATTGCTTTTGCTTAAGTGCCTAAGACTTCTGAGAAACAAAATCCAAAAGAATATTTTCTAGACTTCGATTTTTAAGATAGAAGAAGCTGGTCCCATTAACAATATCTGTTATATAAGCACATTCTTTTTAGGAGAAATCTTGGGTGAATTACAAGATTCAAGAATTAGGGTAGGCTCAGTGGAGCAAGTGAGAAGGAGAGAGATTTGTTGGTGATAGTTCAGTAGTGGATGATTGACAAGTATCAGCACCTTTATCCCAGTAATTCTAATGACCTTGGACCCTCTCTTAGCCTGTCATTCTTTTAACTCCCACTAATCTGCTATCTTAGGATTTTTCAAGATTGTAACCTCAGCGACATTCTCAGTTAAGATAGCTACCTTGTCCAGGGTACTCTATGTAGTAAAGAGTCTAGCTTAACTCCCGAAACAATTACATAGAAACTGTATTCATTTAATTACTGCCTGGCCCATTATCTCTAGCCTCTTTTGGCCGACTCTCACTCTTGATCTAACCCATTTCTCTTAATCTATATGTCACCACGAGGTCACGGTTTACCTGGAAAGATTCCTAACCAGCGTCCTTCTCAGGCAGGAGAAACATGGCATCTGCCTGTCTGTCCTTCTTCCCAGAATTCTGTTCTGTCTACTCCACCCTCCTAAGGGCTGCCCTATCAAAAGTCCAAGGCAGTCTCTTTATTCAACCAATGAAGCAACAGAAATACAAAAGGACCTCCTACACCAACTCTAAGCTGAGGTTTGCACAAAGATGTGGCCTAGTGAGACAAGGTCACATATCCACATGGGTGACAGACTTCATAGTGTAAAAGTCTATGACATAAAATCAGACGACCAATGGAAACATATAGGCTTAGAACAAATTTCTACCAAATGCACTGAACATCTTCAGGGCATGTGCTTACCTGTTGACTCAGAATCAGATGGCTTACTACTATTTACAGTGCATACAGGTGTACCCTATAAGAAACAACACAGGCATTTAACAATTTTGACTGAAGCTAATAACCATACTATGGCAATATATTTCCCAGCCCCAGAGTGTTGTCAAAATATCTGGAAAGATATCTGCCAAGTTCAAGGTAAAGATCCAAGTGTACCTATAACACAAGAATTTAGACAGTTTTTAAGAACTGCCCAAGATTGAGAAACTGTTTGAAGAGTCAAACTGTGAACACAATATACTCAAAAACATTGCAGTTTATTTAATGTTGTGGAAGAATTCTCAAGTCACAAGGAAGAGCTGGCTCTGCTCTAGCAAAATGAAGTTTACACTAAAAAATTGCTACATCTGTTCCACACTTGCATAGACCAGCAGAACATAGAAGGTTGATATGTTTTATATATCATTATTAAAGGACTCTTCTTTCTCAACAATGTATGCTTGTTAAATATCATGTTTCTGTTGAATGTATCATGAATATAGTAGGATGTCTTGAGTATGACCCTGGTTTGGATCAGCCATATTGGCACAGGGAATTCTTGACTGAAAATGCAAAATTCAAGAAAATTATGTCAATATCTCACTCCAAACTTAGGCAAAAAATATACCAGACCTTCAGAATGCAATATATTTGTGACATGTTACTTATACCATCCAAAATTCAAGAGAATTGTCTGTCTGATCTTACAAATTTCAAAATTGAAATAAATACCATGATACAGGAAGATGAAATGTTTTTGCTTGAAGTTTTTGATCAGTTAAAAGATAATACTGTAGTGTTGGGTCCCTTGAGGACAGGCCTTTGCACCCCCACTTGATCTGTTTTGCACTCCTGTGATTGGTTGAAAACAGGAACAAAAACAGGAACAATCTTTTGTTTTCAGCAATGTTTTCTAAGGATGTTTACCCCTATGCCATGTAAGTTGCAGTGAGAGCTTCCTGTTTTTCCTGGCTTGACCTCCCCTGCAGAGGGCTATATACACTGTGTGAGAAAGTGGAATAAAGGCTTGTCTGCAGAACCTAAAGTGTGTTGTGTGTTAATCCCGATGTCCCTCACTCAGAAGAACTACAGTTGCCGTGCTGGCACGGCACTGTAGGTGATAAAGGATGGTATGAATTGTCATTTTTCTTTAAAGAATTCTGTGAACTTGCTAAGATATTAAATTTTCAGAAGAAGGATGCTTTATTGAAAACAGTGATAAAGCTAGGAATCATGAGTGCTCTGAACGTTTCAGTATATATGCAAGACAACCAAATAAAAGTAGCTGCTCTAGATATATTTACTTATATAGTAGAATACAATCCATGAATAATCAAAGTGTTTGCAGTGGAAGAAGCTCAGGACAATAAAAAATGATAATCTTCTCATCAATATAATGATCAAACAAATCATCTGTGATCCTAATCCCAAATCTTCCCATGTTTTAAATTCGACAGCAGTTTTCTGTGCTCCTCTTGATCCAAAAAACTTGCATGTAACAGCTAATGGATCTGAAAGAAGGGAATTTATGAATTTCTTCAATACACATTGCATGAAAAACTTGGTAGCACCATTTGGTCTATCACATGACAAAATGATAGTGATAACAGGGCCAACATCTGTTCTGATAATTATCAATTGCTGATAACTGCCAATTGCTGGTAATTCCCAATTACAATTGCTTGGCATAGTTTTAGAATTGTTAAACTTCTGTGTAAAACACCACAAACTTACATTAAAAATTATATTTTAAGCAGAAACTTGCTCAGCAGAGTGCTGGTGCTAATGAGTTCAAAGCACACTTTTCTGGTTTTGTTTTGCTCTCAGGTTTATGAGACAGATGAAATTTATAATCCTTAATGAGGAAAAACTCTTTTTGAACCTCTTATAAATGCTTTTCTGAATAATGTAAAAGGTTATAGTATGTTAAGCTCAAATATTATTGAGCTATTTGAATTTATAAGAGAGGAAAACATCAATTCCAGACATTGTGGAAAAAGTTTTTATGGCTTTTTATTCGATTGAGTATGTCCAGACATTTAAAGGAGTAAAGAAGAGAAGGAAAGAGAAAGTCAAGTTAGAAGTATTTTTTGTAATATAATATACCAGAAATTATACATCAGACATATGAAAGCCATGGTGGTAAAAGTCAAGGAAGAAATGTGTTTCATGGGAAATACTGAAGCTATGCTATCAATGGGGAGAGACTTTCCAAATTATCATGACGTGTTTATGAAAAGTAAAGAAACAAGTGAAAATGAAGTCAAATCACCAGAAAGAAAATCATCTGAAGCATTTGATTGTCCTTCAATCTTACTCTGATAATTCTGCTAATAGAATGAATAGGCCATTCTGTAGCAGGAGGGTTCCTTTAGTGGACTATTCAGATGATGATGATGATGATAATGGCAGTGATGATCATCATGATAATGATGAAGACCAAGAAGAAGAACCTCCCAAAAAAGACTTATTCTTGGTTCATAAAATAAGATGAGGGTCTCAACTTTTGATGCAGATTAATTTTTATAACTATGAAAAACTGAAAAATCTAATTAAAAATCTTTCTCTTATAGACTTTTAGATATGGTAGAATGAGTAGTAAATATGATAAATAATAGGCCTCAATGTTATACAAAGAAAATCTCCCATAAAACAGATGCATAGTATAAAATAACCAGACCATGAGTGATAACTTCTTATCAAGAACATCTTAATTTGGCAATATGGTTTGGGAGAAGGAAACAGTTTGCTAAAGTAATATAATTTTCACTCAGGTGTTTATATTACAAACAACTGCAAAAGTTTTATTGCAAAGCCCACTTTTATTTGTTTTTATTTTTATTATAATTTTATTACTTTAAAAAACACCAATCCAAATTCCCACTCCCTCTCTTCCTCCCACTTTCTCCACACACCCTCCCACCCCACCCCCTCCAACCCTAAGGGAGGATAAGGCACCCTGCCCTGTAGTACAAGGCCCTCCCTACTACATTTAGGTTGAGCAGGGTATACATCCAAAGAGAATAGGGTCCAAAAAAGCCAGTGCGTGCAGTAGAGACAAATCCCAGTGCCACTGTCAGTGGTCCTCAATCTGCCCCAACTATCAACCACATTCAGAGGGATTGGTTTAATCCCATACTCATTCACTTTCCATCCAGTTGGAGTGGTGAGCTCCCATTAGCTGAGGCAAACTGTCTCAGTGGGTGAACTCCTCATGGTCTTAACTACCTTACTCATATTCTAACTCCTTCCACTCTTAAACTGGACCTTGGGAGCTCCGTCCAGTACTCTGATGAGGGTCTTTGCCTCTGTTTCCACTTGTTGTTGGACGAAGGTTCTATGGTGATATTTAAGACAATCATCAGTCTGACTACAGGGCAAGACCAGTTAAGGCACCCTCTCCTCTATTGTTTATGGTCGTAGCTAGGGTCATCTTTATGGATTCTGGGGAGTTTTTCTGGAGCCAGGTTTCTTGTTAACCCCATAATGGCCCCCTCAATCAAGATTTCTCTTTCACTGCTCTCATATCTGTCCGTCCTCCATCTCAACTATTCCATTCCCTCAAGATCTCCTCAACCCTCCCCATCTCCCCTTCTTTCTACCCCTGCCCCCATGCTTTCAATTTTGTTAGGCAATCTTATCTGTTTCCAATTCCCAGTTGGGTCTATATATGTTTTTCTTTGGGTTCACCTTATGTTTTAGCTTCTCTAGGATCATGAACTATAGGCTCAATGTCCTTTGTTTATGGCTATTATCCACTAATGAGTGAGTACATACCATATTCATTTTTTGGGGGGTCTGGGTTACCTCACTCATGATAGTGTTTTCTAATTCCATCCATTTGCATGCAAAATTCAAGATGTCATTGTTTTTTTACTGCTGAGTAGTACTTTAATGTGTATATGTGTCACACTTTCTTTATCCATTCTTCAGTTGAGAGGCATCTAGGTTGTTTCTGGTTTCTGGTTATTAACAAATAATGCTGCTATGAATATAGTTGAACAAATGCTTTTGTAATATGATTGAGAATCTTTTGGGTATATTCCAAGAGTGGTATTGCTGGATCCTGAGGTAGGTTGATTCCCAATTTTCTGAGAAACCACCATACTGATTTCCAAAGTGGTTGCACAAGTTTGCATTCCCACCAGCAATGGATGAGTGTCCCCTCTACTCCACATCCTCTCCAGAATAAGCTATCATTGGTGGTTTTGATTTTAGTAATTCTGACAGGTGTAAGATGGTATGTCGGAGTTGTTTTCATTTGCATTTCCCTGATAGCTAAGGAAGTTGACCATGTCTTTAAGTATCTTTTGGCCATTTGAGATTCTTCTTTTGAGAATTCTCTGTTTAGTTCAGTACACCATTTTTTAATTGGGTAATTTAGAATTTTAGTGTCTAATTTCCTGAGTTCTTTATATATTTTGGAGATCAGTCCTTTGTCTGATATGGGGTTGGTGAAGATATTTTCCCATTAAGTAGGTTGCCTTTTTGTCTTATTGACTGTGTCCTTTGCTTTACAGAAGCTTCTCAGTTTCAGGAGGTCCCTTTTATTTATTGTTGTTCTTATTGTCTATACTACTGGGGTTATATTTAGGAAGTAGTCTCCTGTGCCAATGCATTGAAATCTACTTCCCACTTTCTCTTCTATCAGGTTCAGCATGGTTGGATTTATATTGAGGTATTTAATCCATTTGGACTTGAATTTTGTGCATGGTGATAGATATGGATCTATTTTCATTCTTCTACAGGTTGACATCCAGTTATTACAGCACCATTTGTTGAAGATACTTTTTTTAACATTGTGTAATTTTAGCTTCTTTGTCAAAAATCTGGTGTTCATAGGTGTGTGAATCAATACCCAGGTCTTCAATTCAATTCCATTTGTCAACGTCTCTGTTTTTCTGCCAATACCAAGTTGTTTTGATTACTGTAGCTCTGTAATAGACCTTAATGTCAGGGATGGTAATGCCTCTAGAAGTCCCTTTATTGTATGAGATTGTTTTGACTATCCTGGGTTTGTTGTTTTTCCATATGAAGTTGATTATATACAGTATATACAGGTAATTAATACAATAATGTCTAGTCTATTAACAATTGGCAAATACAGAGAAAATCCTCCATATCTATCCTATCTTGGTGAACCCAAAAATTTTACCTTTCTATTCTAACTTGAATTACCAAAATATCATTTTATATCTCTCAATGTTATTCACTTTACATTTCTTTAGTAAATTTCTTTTCTGAATCTGCTGACAAATAAAATTATAACTATAAAGTCTTCAACTCCATCAGAGACCCAAGAAGGAAATATTACCTTAGTAAGTAGGAAGTGCAAGCAAGCAGCTTCCAAAAAAATGTGAGAAATGACAGAAACAGGTGACTTCCTGAATAGTCACCCAAGGTTCCTTTTCCATGCTGGGGCATCTATTTTCAGTCTATAGGCCTAGCATGTCTTACAGACTTTTCTGTGATGCAAGATATTATGAAGGATTTTCCTACATTGTCTTGGCAAAATAACACTCCTTTCTTTTTTGTCCAGTGAAGAACGCTGAAAAGAAATCCCACACCAGCTCCAAATTGAGTGTAATAGAGGGTTATTTATTTAAGGGTAGACTCACAGATCAGAATCCTCTGCTGGAATGGGGAACAGCAACTGAATCCCACAGCCAGAGAAGAGGCCAGATGCACACTTTACATTGGCATAAGTAGTATAAGAGGCCATGCCCAAGTGGACGGGTAACTTAAAGGCTACTGGCAGTAGGAATTCCTACAGCACCTCTCCCTTTTGTTTAAATAAGAGAGTTCTAAGCCTGATAAAAAATTATATACAATAAGAACAAATATATCACGCAAAATATATGTGATAAATGTTTCAATAATTATTCCATCCTAAGGAGTTTAAGTCTTGTATAATAAATAACCTGGCCAAGTCATGATAGGAAAGTAACAACTATCTAGTCTTCAATCCCATCAAAGATCTGAGAAGGGAAATAATATTACTTAAGTTAGCAGGAAGTGCAATCAAGCAACTATTAAATATGCAACAAATGACAGAGACAACTGCCAACCTGGACAATCACCCAAAGTCTCACTTTCAATGTTGGAGAAACAAACTTTGGCTAAGGCCTAGAATAACTGACAGACCAGTTTAGGAGGCAAGAAAATTTTTAAAATTTTCTTACCCTGTCTTGGCAAGATTTGACAGTCTTTTTTCTTGTATCTTGCTTATCCTGTCTGGACATCATGCATTTTGTCAGTGGTCAATGCATGGGCAGTTCCTTGCCCAAAGGCCAGTTTTGCCAAGAAAAAAACAAGCTCCAAGAGTATCTTTGGTGCCCAAAAATCTCTTGGAAATAGATTGGTGCTTCCAGAAGCAATTGTGTCTCATGTCAGCAGAATCCTAAGTTATTTAAATGCCATATTCCATAGTCCTTTGAAGTGATTAAATATTACCTACCTATGCAGGATACAATCTCTATGCATCTAAAGAACCTGATTAGTCTAACTATAATTATGACAAACATGTATGTCTATTGACCTATAATTCTTAATACTTGTATAGCTTAAAGACTGTTTTGTATTAAAATAATAAACAATCTTTTAACAAATGTTCAGTACATGAAAACAATGACCTCAAAATGTAAACAAAATATAAGTATCTTGATCAGAGGTAAAAATGTATAGTTCAATATGATAAATATATTCTAAAGTTGCATCAATATACAAAATATATTAAGCCGAGGTAGAAACATGCATCTATACAAAATAACAAAAAACTTTGCATAGATTCACAAATATTGTAAACAGAAATAGGAGCATATACAATACAACGAATATAATTTGAATTTGTATCAATATATAAGAATCTATACCAATGTAAATTGTCTATAAATAATAGCTCACAAATAATCTTACTATTGCTATTATTGTTAGAGTAAGCTCACACTAACCAACTTATTATCCCATCCCAACCAATCTCCCTTTATTTTCAAAAAAGATCCCTAAGTCTATTTCATTTCCAACCCTACACAATTTGTAACCAAATCCTAAAAATGTCCTTAGCTCTAAGGACAAACTTTGTTGGGTGATGGGACATTGTTTTTAGAATTACTTCCAGCTGTCATGGAGGAAATGTTATTTCTAAGGGATCCTGTAAAAACTAAAATGACGGTTAAGTTCCAATATTACTGTCTGATACAATTGCAGATAGTCTCTGAGTATTCAGATGGGTCTTTCTAAGTTTGTATTTGAAGTTCTGACTGGAATGATGTAAAAAGGTGTACCATGTCAGCTAGCCAAGTTGGAATCAAATTGAGCAATTTGTAATCCCAAACCAATCTTAAAGTGGTGCTATTAGTATAATGACATGATATCAACCAGGTTTAATCATTGTTGTGGGGCCCCATCTTCATCCTGGAAACTTCAAAAATAATTTCAGAAAAAGTTGTTTATGGTGGAAAACTTAAGCATTTTTTATTTAGACATATATTCAATTAAAAGTACCACAGAGACAAAAATAGGTATGGGGAGAAGTAAAAATTTTTGAAAGCAGAGTTTTGATAATAGTAGTCCCTACATTTTTCTTCCTTCTGTCCCATACCAGGTAGCTCCTTATATGAGACAGAAATTTTGAATTTTTCTTTTAACAACATGCTTGGGTTTAGAGAAGGATAACCCCTGTTAAACTCCAAAACTAGCTTTGATTTTTAAGTGAGTCACAACTATTATTATATTGAGAAATACAGATATATACATGTTTAGGTAGTGAAATTTTACCCTGCAGAGGACATGGGCACCATAAGTCAGATTTCTCCTTGCTTGGTGATTCTTTTTGGATAGCTATATTTTCTTCTTTAGGCATCTAGATGTACAAGATCTCTCAATTTTTGAAGATGGGTTTTTTCCCACAAAGACAAGAACAGAACCCTTCCCAAACCTTTATTAAATTTCCTTACCAGCTTTAGGATTGTTACCTCTGTGATAAGCTGTCATTTCTTTTTATGAAGAGGTTTCTCTCTTTCAAATAGAGCCTTTATTAATTTTGATGGTATCCATAGCTTTCCTTCTCCTATAGAAACAAAAGTAAATCCCCTTCCCTAACCTAGTATATCTCCTGGTTTCCAGTCTGAGGTCAACACATACTTGAAATATACAGGGTGATTTAATTCAAAAGTTTTTTTCTATTATCCAATGTCTTTCTGCAGCCCTCATTCCTTTCTCATTAGCATTAAAAAATTTCAAGGTTAATAAAACATTATGCAATTTATTTTGGGGGGTATTTTTCATCCCTCTCTGTTTGTTTAACACATTCTTTGTAGTTCGTTTTGATCTTTCTTTAACTGCCTGACCTGTAGATTTGCTTGTGTGATATACTTGTATTATGCTGTATATTAGAATGAGAAAAAAACTGTTTCATTTCTTCAGAGACATATGCTGGACCATTTTCTGTCTTTATTTGTTCATGTATACCAATGATGGTCATAATTTCTAATAAATTTTTGATTACCTAATCAGCCTTTATAAAACTCAAAGCAGTTGCCCAGTAAAAAAAATGAATTGGTATCATTTGTGTGGCATACATATTTTAATTTACCAAATTCAACAAAATAGAGCATATCCTTCTGCCAGATTTCATTACTTTGAGTATGCTTTGGGTTACTTCCTGCAGGTAGTGGTATTTGGTTATATAAAAAACAAGTAAGACATCTCCTTATAATCTCCTTAGTTTGCTGTAATGAAATAAAAATCATTTTTAAAACTTTTGTTATTGACATGTTTTTTATGAAATTCTGAGGCCTTCAGCACATTTCCAATCAATAATCAATCAATTTCTGCATTACCTTGTACTACAAGACCAAGAAGATCCATCCATAGGGATCAGATGTGTGTTATATACATATATATGAGACAAAGCTTATTCCTGATTATATGTTGAACTGGAAAAAATAATGGAGTCAATTCTGTATCATCTGATATAAATTCAGTAGTTTCAATATACAAAACAAATCTTTCTGTATATTGCAAATCAGTAACTATATTGAGAGGTTCTTTAAAAGTCCCTTAGTACCATGTGAATAAACAGCATATATTTCTGACTTTTGGGCAGAATTGTAAGGGCTTGGTTCTACTTTACTTAAATATTCTGATTTGTTATCTGTCTTTCCTGTTTATTTGCACCTGTATAGAATGTAAGGGCTCCAGTTATTGGTGTGTCATGTACAATGTGAGGAAGAGTCCATGTAGTTCTCCTTATAAGTTTAATTCAATTGCTTTTGGAATAGTTGTTATTAATCTCTCCCCCAAAATTACTATAAATTCTTTGCTAGGGTTCATTGTTAGTTTTATCATTGTTAAAAGGTATTATAATCTCTGTTGGGTCTATTCCTATTAATTGATTAAAATTCAATTTCCCATTTATAATTAATTCAGCAACATTTTCCACATAAGTTTTTAATATTTTATTTGTTATATGTGGTAAAAAGATCTATTCTAAGATAATATCTTCCCTGTGTATTAAAATTCGTGTAGGGGAAAATTTGGATGGTAATATGACCAGAATGCAGTTAAGATTTTAATTCACATGATCTGCATGTGCCTCCTGCAATTTCTCTTCAATAAAAGTCAATTATTTCTCAGTTTTAGCTGTTAATTCCCTGGGACAATTTAAGTTTTTGTAACTATCTAAGGTCTTGCTTAAATGAATTATTAGATCAGGTGTTATCCCAGAAGTGGACCATAGATTGAAAATGTCTCCTAGCAATCTTTAGGTGTCATTAAGTATCTGCAATCAATATCTCTTAATTTGGGCTTTTTGTGTTCTAATTTTCTGTAAACCTATTTTATAACCTAAATAATTGATAGAATCTCCTCTTTGTATTTTTCAGGAATAATTTGTAATTCCCAATTAGGGAAAACTTTCTTCAAATATTCTAAAGTATCTACATTTGACTCAGGTAGCAAAATGTCATCCATAGAATGGTAAACTATAGATTTAAGAAATTGCTTATGTATTATTTACAATGGCTGACTTATAAAATATTGGCACAGGCCTGGACTATTCAACATTCCCTGTGGGAGTAGCCTTCATTGGCATTTCTTAGTAGGCTGAGAATTATTACAAGTAGGCACCATGATGGCAAATTTTTCTATTTTTCTTGTAAATCTATAGTAAAAAAATAATCTCATAAATCATTTACTATAAGAGGCCATCCTGTAGGCAATAGGGAGGGCAAAGGAATTCCAGAATGTAGAGGGTCCATTGGTCGAGTCATCTTATTAACAGATCTTAGATCTGTCACCATTTTCCATTTTCCAGATTTATTTTCAACAACAAATGCAGGAGAACCCAAGGGCTGGTTGATTCTTCAATATGATGAGCAACTAGTTCCTTCTATACCTGCTGTTCTAAAGCTTGCAGTTTCTCTTCTGTTAAAGGTCATTTGTTTAACTCATATTGGTTACTTATTTAATTATTTTAAAGGCAGGGTCATTGGTACCTCTGAAGTTTTGCTAGTTGTTTTGTGTTTTGGTTTATCCTGAAAGGTTGGTGAATGTTTTATATAGTACCTTCTAATATCCTTTCCAGAAACATGAGTTGGTTTATGTTTTGTTTCTGAGACTGCAGGAATGTTAATCTGGGTATTCCATTGCTGCAACAGATCATGACCCCATTGATTCACTGTTATATTAGCCACATATGGCTTCAGCCTTCCTCTCTGTTCTTCTGTCCCTGTGCATTCAACCCTTCTCATACTTCCATTTTTACTTGAGATAGGGTTCCAATTCCTAAAATTTGAACATCTCCCACCTGAAGAGGTGAATATGGATGTCAAGATTCTAGAGTAATAATAGTCACATTTGCACCTGTGTCCAACAATCCTTCAATTACTTTTGTTTTCTGTTATTTGTTATTTGTTCATACTCTCAGCTTTGGTCTTTGATCATTTGTAGAAGTCTGCTAAAATATACATTTTCTATTGAAATTTTTGATTCATCCTCCATGTTTATTCTATCATACTTAGCAATATGGTTTTTTATTACAGGCACTGGATTTTCCTGGGAAAACATGTCCTCCACAATGACTGGGACTGACTTGACTAAGTTTAACCTGGGGGTCTGTGAGAGTCCACTTAAGTAGTTTCCCAATCATAATGTGTTGTCTTGTTTGTCTCTTGTTGATCTACATTCATTGGTACAATATCGACCTTTTCTGCATCTTCTACATGATCCAGAAGTTTGATACCTTCCATTTTTGTCATTCCTAGAGGAATCATTACTTCTAGGAACACTTTTTCTACAAAACCTTGTCAGATGTTCTCTTCTACCATAATTAAAACATTTGGTATTTTGATATCTTTTCATACTTTGGAAATTGGATCTCATACCCAAACCTCAATTTTATAGTCAAATGACTCAACATTGTCTGTATACAGGATTCATCCATCCATTGATGTTTATCTGATCTTTAAAGGCCCAACTATCTTTTTGCATTCAAAGTTGGCATTTTCAATAGTCAGAGATTCAATAAGTACTCGTCTAGCTTCTGAATCTGTTACCCCTATTTTTACAGCTTTAGTTAATCTTCATTAAAAAAGTCATTAAAGGATTCTCTTGGGACTTGTATGACCTTAGTATGCAATTCAATTCTTCTTCCTTGTTCTTGAATCCTGTCCCACACATGTATGGTTGTTGTGTAGCATAGGAACAATATGTGTTAATTGTAAATAATTTGCATCTGTGGATCAGCGTAGTACCCTTGCCAAGAATGTGATCTTGGGAAGCCTCAAATCCTTTGACTCTACCTTGCTGTTCAGCCTATCATGTGGAATAACCTTATTGTTTGAAGTCCATGTCTTTACCATGTCCCTAACAAATGCTGAATGCATGTCATAAGATACTACTGCTTGCTCAATTTCTTTTAGAACTTTCATACCTATAGGTTTTCATTTACACTCTATATATCTGTTTGGGTATTGAGTATTGCTGGCTTTTCAGAAGTAATAACATGATAAGTAGCTAAAACTCTTGGTAAGTCACCTCTGACTCTGAGAGGTACTTGCAATGCTAAATTCTTTGCCTGTACCTTCTCTCCTTGCTTATCATTTCTGACAAGTTTCTCAATCGATTCAAATCTTTTTATTATTGTGTTTTGTGAAGCCTGAATCTCTTGACTTGTGACTGTTTCTAATGATTTCAACAAATCAAATAACTTCTGATTCTCATTCTGCACATGTGATTCTAAGATTTTAAGGGTTTTCATTAATGGTATTGTCTCATCATTAGATATTATTTGAATGGTATGTACATTGCCTTCCTAAAGTGATATTGTATCTGCTATATTATCATAACTTTTTAACAGATTTTGATTGTCAATTGTCAACAGTATGAATCCTTTCAGATAATCTCTCTATATCCTTTTGTAAGGTTTTATAACCCATTGACATGGATTGAATTTTGCCTGTCAAATTAAGGTTATCATTTTTAATAGTACAAATCTTTCAGCTAAAGACTGTATCCTTCCAAAAAGTTTCTGATTCTTGACTCTGTTATCAAACCATTTCTTTAAGGATATAATATGAAGAACAATGTTAAATGCTATAATCACAAAAATATATGTAAAAAGAAGCTCATATAACTCGTGCAAAATTCCATCCATAGTAGAAACAAAAAGGTTGTTAAATTTCTGGATGGTGATATTGTCTGCAATTATCTTGGGGTTGGGTTACAATTTTCAAATTTATTTATATTTATTAATCAAGTT
Source organism: Ondatra zibethicus (assembly GCA_004026605.1). Taxonomy (NCBI): domain Eukaryota; kingdom Metazoa; phylum Chordata; class Mammalia; order Rodentia; family Cricetidae; genus Ondatra; species Ondatra zibethicus. The sequence goes on along the minus strand of PVIU01025798.1, from coordinate 3,096 downwards.
AACTTACCTCTGTTATAATTTTCTGAAAATTGTTGTAGGTGTAATAATCTTTATCGGCCAGCAGGTGTCGCTGTTGTGGCAGTAAGGCCACTGAAGTCCTAGATCAGTACCTGAATTACCTGAGACTTAATTATTAATATATTACTTAATTGCTTGATAGCAGCATATCTATATATGGAGAGGGTTTGTGCTGGGTAGAATATCAATGAACCCAGATCATGCAGGCAGTCAGGAGCCATGAGGTTACTGGCTGGAATTCTGGCCTGGCATTCATAGATTTGAACTGGGAACTAAGCTGGAGCAGCCCCTGCTCCCAGAGTCAGAGTTGGGCCTAATCAGAGCAGGCCTGGCAGAAGCCAGGAAGCTGAGGAATTTAGGCAAAAAAGCCACAGGCAGCAGTAAGTCAGTCTCTCAGTAGGTAGGATCAAGCCGCATGCCCACCAGCCAGGTGAAAATTGCCAAGTTGCTGTGTGGCTGGCCAGCCAAAGGGGTAGTTCAGCTGTCAAGGGGTAGGTGAAGACAGTGGGGGCCTGGACAGGGCATGGCAATGGCATGGAGGAGCATAACAAAGGTTTATTTATTTAGGGATAAAATCACAGAAAGAGTAGCAATCTGTAGTCCTCTGCATGCACTAGGAACTAGAACGGAATCCAGCCAACTAGATTTTTAGAACATGAAACCATGCAAAAGTAGGCCAGTATCTTAAAGTCTATTGGCTGAAAGAGTTCCCACTGCAGTCCCTGAGAAATTTGAGATAATGCCCAAGTCCTGGGAAGACCAGTGGTGACCTTTGTTGATATATATCACCTGTCAAGTTTTATAAAGTGTCTCTCCCCTGATCAAACTGGATCCATATTAGCCTGGAATAAATCCACAGGCTTTTTTTTTTTCTTACCATGGTAACAAAAGCAAACCTCTTCCCCAAAGCATTTTTTTAATTTACAATTAACAAATAAATTTTTTCTTTAATTTTAAAATTAAGTCATTCTCAAAATATCTAGGCTGGTTTATTTCTGCAGTTTATTCAATGCCATGTTTCTTAGTGGCGATCATTATCTTATCAATAATCAAAAATTCAAGATTATCAAAGTAATACAGGATTCAGAATCTTTGTACATTTCCCATCTTATGAGACTTTTTTCTTTTATATTACTTTTACTCTCTTTTTAAAGATTTATTATTTTTTAACTTGTTTTCAAAACAAACTTATTTTACATTCCAATTCCAGTTTCCTCTTCTTTTCATCCTCCTACCCCCTACCTTCTTCCTACTTTACCCCCCAACCACTCTTCAGAGAGAGTGAAGCCTCCCATGGGGAGTCAACAAATTCCATCTCATCACCTGAGGCAAGAGCAAGGCTGAGCAAGGTATCCCTCCATAGGTAATGAGCTCCAAAGAGCCAGTTCATGAACTAGGGATAAAGACTGGTTCTATTGCTTATGACTACACAAACTACCCATACCACCCAACTGTCACCCACATTCAGAAGGCCAGGTTCAGTCTTATCCTGGTTCATCAGATGTCATTCTGTGAGTCAGTGAGTTCCTACTAGCTTGAGTCAGCTGTTTCTGTGGGTATCCCCATCATGGTTTTGGCCTCTTTGCTTATAATATTGCTACTCCCTCTCTAAGACTTGACTACAGGAAAGTGGCCCAGTGCTTAGCTGTGGGTTTCTGCATCTGCTTCCATCAGTTACTGGATGAAGTGTCTATGATGATAATTAAGGTAGTTATTAATCTGATTACAGGGCAAGAGCAGTTTAGGTACCCTCTCCATTAATGTTTAGATTCTCAGCTGGGGTCATCCTGTGGTTTCCAGGGAATTGCCCTAGTGACTGATTTCTTGCTAACCACACAATAGCTTCCTCTTTCAAGGTATATCTTTCCTGGTGCTCTCTCTTTTTCTCTCCTTTTCCCAACTCTATCATTACCATCTGTAATGTTTTCCTCCCTACTCCTTTTTACCCCTCCCCACTCCCCTGCCATCCCCCCACTTCCCCTTGCTGTCAATTTACTAAGATCTTATCTACTTCCCCTTCCTGGGGAGATACATGTATATCTATCTCTTTTAGAGTTCTCCTTGATTTATGTCTTCTCTGGGGTTGTGGACTGTAGGCTAGTTATCCTTTGCTTTATGTCTAATATCCACTTATGAGTGAGTACATACTGTGTTTGTCTTTTTCTGTTTGGGTTACCTCACTCAGGATGTTTTTCTCCTAATTCCATCGATTTGCCTGCAAATTTCAAGATTTTTTTTTACCACCGAGTGGTATTCCGTTGTATAAATATACCACATTGTCTTTATCCATTCTTCTATTGAGAGCATCTATGTTGTTCCTAGAATCTGACTATTATGAATAGCACTGCTATGAACAAAAATGATCAAATGTCCTTGTGGTATGGGTCTGCATCATTTGGCTATATGCCTAAAAGTATTATTTCTGTGTCTTGAGGTAGATCGATTCCAAATATTTTGAGAATCTGTCATGCTGATTTCCAACGTGGCTGTACAAATTTTCACTCTCACCAGCAATGGAGGAATGCTTTCCTTTGCATTCTTTCCACCATACACTGTCATTAGTGTTTTTCATCTTAGTCACTATGACTAGTGTAAGATAGTATCTCAGAGTTGTTTGGATTTACATTTCCCTGATGGTTAAGGATGTTGAGCAGATCCTTAAGTGCCTTTCAGCCAGTAGAGATTCTTCTGTTGAGAATTCTCTGTTTAGATCTGTACCCCATTTTTAATTGGATTATTTGATATTATGATATCTAGTTTCTGAAGTTCTTTGTGTATTTTGAGATCATCCCTCTGTCAGAAGTGGGGTTGGTAAAGATTTTTTTTCCATTCTGTAAGTTGCTGTTGTGTCTTTTTTTTTTGCTTTATTTATTTATTTATTTATTTATTTATTTATTTATTTATTTATTTATCTTTTCATACATTGTTTTGTTTTATTTTTTCCATTTAAAAACATAATTAAAGAAATAAAATTTTTACCTTTCTTCCCCTTCTCCCAGTCCCCTCCCACTACCCCCCACCCCTCCTCCCTCCCCCTTCTTCCTTGAAAGAGGGCATGGTGCCCTGCCCTGTTGGAAG
>PVIU01025797.1:0-23095 GCA_004026605.1 Ondatra zibethicus | reverse complement strand
GCCTTTGAGCTGTGCTTCTTCTCCTTCTTCTACCCCTATTATTCTTAGATTTGGTCTTTTTATGGTGTCCCAGATTTCCTGAGTGTTTTGTGTTAAGAATTTGTTGGATTTGTTGTTTTCTTTGATCAATGAGTTTATTTTCTCTATCGTATCTTCAGCGTCTGAGATTCTTTCTTCTATCTCTTGTATTCTGTTTGTTTTACTTGTCTCTGCCATTCCTGGTCATTTACCCAGATTTTCCATCTCCAGCCTTCCCTCCGTTTGTGTTTTCTTCATTGCGTCCATTTCTGTTTTTATGTCTTGAACTGTTTCCATTACCTGTTTGATTGCTTTTTCTTGGTTTTCTAGGGTATCTTTGAGGAATTTATTCATTTCTTCTAACTTTTTGTTAGTTTTCTCATCCCTTTCTTCAAAGGCATTTTTCACCTCTTCTTTAAAGGTCTCTATCACTTTCATAAAGTTACGTTTAAATTTGATTTCTTCTACTTCTTCTGGGTTAGGTTGCTCAGGTTTTCCTGTTGAGTACTCATTGGTTTCTGGTGTTATCATGTTGCTTTTCAGATTGTTGGAGGAATTCTTGGATTGACGCCTACCCATCTCTTCCTCTGATTTCAGTCAGGGGAGTCTCAGTGGGTTGGGACCTTCCAGGACGACTTTTATACACGCACCCCTCTGGATAGCTGATCTCAGTGAAGGAAGAGGAAGTCCCTTCTGGACTTCCGATCCTTCTGTACCTCCTATCTCGGCACAGGGAGAGAGATTCCTGGGGTTCCTATGCCCCACAGAGGAAAGGGCAATCTTGCAGGGGCGGGGTGCAGGGTCTTGTTGATCAAAGAGGCCTGCAGGGACCTTACCACCAGGCTTGCACAACCTTACCAGTGTGAGCTGCCTCCGATCTCAGCGCAGGAAGAGAGAGTGCTGGCGTACCAAAGCCCCAACGAGGAAAGGGCGATCTTGCGGAGGGTGGGGTGGGGGGGTAGGGGTGTAGTGTCCTGTGGAGCAAAGAGGCCCGCAGGGATCTTACCACCAGGCTTGCACCACCTCTCTCTCTCTCTCTCTCTCTCTCTCTCTCTCTCTGTGTGTGTGTGTGTGTGTGTGTATGGGTGTCAGATGTCTTCCTTAATTCTTCTCCACTTTAGTTATTTAGATAAGTGTTTCCCCTGATGCTATACTGGATACAAAATGGCCAGAGGGATTAATCCTTCTGCCCTCACCTATTCAGTACAAGGATTATAGGTACTGGACACATGTACTACTTTTATTTGAATGATGAATACTTACATTTCCTGCAGCTGATCCAAATTCTAATCCTAAAGTCTTTGAGTTACAAACAAACCACACTAAATTATATTATCATTTGACAGCATAAGGAAGCAAAGTATCAAGCCAAATTATGGATTTCAATATTCCAAAAATGTTTATTTGTGAACTAATTATCTCACTTTATATTAACATGGCACATTTCCCTTACATTTTTTATCATGAAACTACTTCCTTACAATATCATTTTAGTTCAGATTACTTTCATGGAAATGGACTGGTGTTGAGGTTATTTGGAGAATCTTGAATTAGTCAAAATGAAATATGTATAATGATTATAATGTTATACTTATTGGACTAAGTATGTTTTTAACGGGACTTTCATTGTCTATCCATTTATTTTTGAACACTGCCAGATGATCAAAATTTAATCCCTAACAAAATGATTAAATTTTATAATATATAATATTTATAATTAAAAATAATGTATATTATATTTTAAGTTTAATTCTAATTTTGATATTATATATTAGAATTCTCTTCTTGTCAGCATCAACTAACTTCCTAAAATTTCACATCAATTGGTAAGACCTTCTGATAACGCTTTAACCCTTATTATAATGTCAACGGTTTTTTTTATAATGATTTGTTTACTTGACTATATTGTTAAGATTTCCCTGATAGGTACAGAGGCACTATTTTGCAGGAGATGTCCTTGTCTTCTGGTTCTTGCAATCATTCTGTCTTCTCTTCTGATATCTTCTCTGAGCCATAAATACAGGGGTTGTTTTGTAGATGTGTCAATAAAGTTGAATACCCCAATGTCACATATCCTTTATTTTGATCAATTGTAAATCTTGGTAATGGTCTCTATCTACTGCAAAAAGAAGTCTAATGTATTTATCTTAGTGAGTCTATTATTGATAAGCTTGGGTGTCAGATACTGTGGTTCAAACCTGACAAATCAAGAAAGCCATGGAGTAATTAAGGACTAACTCTTTATCTCGATCTTCCCAGATCAAAAATACCTTGAAATGTCCCTAAGGCCCTTCTCATTTTCTCTACCTCTCTATCTGGTCCTCCAAAATCTCTATGGCCTGTTTTGATCAACCAATCATGGACTCTGCCTCATGATTAAAGGTTTAACATTATTAGAAATGTGGTATTATCAGTGGGAGCAAATATCCCATAATAGTATCCCCTTTTTGTCTAAATAAAAAGGAAAGTTTTTAATTGTAGCACAGTAATACTATATATGAGAACAATTGTCCAGTATTTTCTGAATAAAAAGAGGAGGTTTTAAATATAACAGAGTAAAGTTATGTAAAAAAAACAATTATCAAGTAAGAATTACATTCATCATGTCCAGTCCATTTGTATTTGTCAAATTCATAGAAAATACACCATTTCCTATTCTATCTTAGTGAGCCCAAAGTTGTATAACTAATTCACTTTCCTTCTTAACTTGTATTACCAACCCAAAACTATCTTTTTAGATATCAAAACAATTTCATTTTTTAAATTTTTTATTACTTTATAAATAATGCCAATCAAAATTTCCACTTCCTCCCCTCCTCCCACTTCCCTCCCACTAACCCACACACCCTCCCCTCTCCCACCTCCAGTCCTAAAAAAGGGCAAGGTACCCTGCCCTGTGGGAAGTCCAAGGCCCTCCCCGCTAAGCTACATCCAGGCTTAGGAAGGTGTGCATCCAAATAGAATAGGATCCCAAAAAGTCAGTACATGCAGTAGAGACAAATCCCAGTGCCATTATCATTGGCTTCTCAGTCTGTCCCAATTGTCAGCCACTTTCAGAGGGTCCAGTTTGATACCATGCTTGTTCAGTTCAAGTCCAGCTGGATTTGGTGAGCTCCCATTAGTTCAGGCACACTGTCTCAGTGGGTGTACTAACCCCTCGTGGTCCTGACTTTCTTGCTTATATTCTACCTCCTTCTGCTCTTCAACTGGACATTGGGGAGCTCAGTTCAGTGCTCTGATGAAGGTCTCTGTCTTTATCTCCATCCATCACAGGACAAAGTTTCTATGGTGATAGTCAAGATAGTCATCAGTCTGACTACAGGACAAGGCCAGAACTATTTCCTTAACAAACAACTTAAGAATTTGTGAATTTGTGTCTCTTAGCCTCATCAATGTTACATATCTTTTGTGAGGTTCTTTTATGAATTTGGTAACAAAGAAAATAGTATAGCTATCTGGTCTTCAACCCCATCAGATACCCAAGAACAATAGAATATTACCGGAGTTAAACAGGAAGTAAGGAGCTAATAACTTCCAAAACTATAGACATGACAGTGACAACTGGCTACCTGGACAGACACCCAAGATTTCTCTACAGCATCAGGGCTACTATTTTCAGTCTATAGGCCTAGAGTTTCTGAAAGACATTTCTATGAAGTAAGAAATTTGAAGGACTGTCCTACATTTTATTAGCAAAATTCAGCAATCTCCTTTTGTGTCCTGCATGTCCAATTTGGACAGCATACTGTTAGCAGTCAAGATAAGGGCAAGCTCTTACTCAGTGACCCACTTTGCCATAATGAAAGCAAACTCCATCTGGAGGTTCTTTGAGTCCCTTCATTCTTTTTTTAGAGTCTATAATTATTGTATAGTCAGTCAATGAAGCAGAGGTATGAATTACTTTTGCACACTCATGCCCTGATCACAAAATCTATTACCCTTGATCATTTCTAAACTCGTTAGTCTAAAAACTACAATTTCTTTCTTATTCAATACTTGATAGTTTTTATTTTATGAAATAGTGGATTGTCACTATTATTCTCTATGACCCCTTGAGACTTTATATTCTTTTCTTCTAATTTCCCTAACGTTTAAACAAAAGTGAGTGAGCGATCATTTGAAAAGAAATTAAAATACTTTATTCTTAGTTATGGTGTTTTTTTATATACTTAAGTGCTTGTGGACACGTGTGACCCTATGTGTTAAAATCAAACCAACCTCAAGTGTTGATCCCCAGAAGTTGCTTACCTTGCTTATTGAGAAGGATATTTTGACTTGAAATGGGCTTACTGGCTATGCTTCCTGGCCTGTAATCTCCAGGAATTTAGCTTTCTCAGTGCTGGAATTATACTAATGTACCACCATGCCTGGGTTAGGTCCTCATGCTTACAAAGAAAGAACCTTACAAACTGAGCAATCTCTAAAACTTAAATTCTTATTTTAAATTTACGTGTATTATTTTGAATGTCTTCAATTTTCATCACTGATTAATCAGTGAATTATTGATGTGGGATTCCCCTCTGTATGCTGTGAATAGCATTGGTTAATAAAGAAAACGTCTTGAGCTGGCACAGGGAATAGAGGTAGGTGGGGAAAACTAAACTGAATGCTGGGAGAAAAAAGGCAGAATAAGAGAAGCCATGGAGCTGCCACTGGAGACAGACATGCTGAAACTTTGCTGATAGGCCACAACCTTATGGTTATGCACAGATTAATGGAGATGGGTTAAATTAATATGCTAAAGTTAGCCAATAAGAAGCTAGAGTGAATGGGCTAAGTAGTGATTTAATTAATACAGTTTCTGTGTGATTATTTTGGGGTTCTAGGTGACCAAGACAACCACGCGGCCTTCTTACTACAAATTTCCTGAAGGACTTTCTTGATTTTCTTTGTAGTTCTTATTCGTATGAGTTATATTTTATTGTCCTTTGGTGATAGGCATTTTTTATTTTCATCCTTTTAAAATTTTATCATACGTTAGATTGCAATTTTCCCACTGCTCCCAGTCCCTCCTCTACCTCCACTCTTCCCAGATCCACTACTCTTCTGTTTTCAAAATAAAAGAGAGAAAGAGAGAGAGAGAGAGGCAGACAGACAGAGAGAGGCCTTCAAGGGATATAATCAACTCTATAACCATGAAACTGGAACAAATCTTCATATCAGCGTTGGATGAGGCAAACCAGTAGAGGAAAAGAATCCCAAAACAAATAAAGAAGTTTGAGACACTTTCCATTGTATAGAGTCCCACAAGAATATTAAGCTACATTGCCATAGTTCATACCCAAACAGGGTCCATGATTTTAAGTTTCTGTGAGCGCCCATGAACCCTGCTTAGTTGATTCTGTGGGCCATATTCTCCTGCTGTCCTCAACACCTCTGGCTCTTAAAATCCTTCTCATTTTTCTTCCGGGTTCCCTTGGCTCTGCCACCTAGTGTTTTCTCTGCTTCTCTGTGTCTGCTTCTGTTGTATGAGGGGCGCAGGGCCCCTTTGTTTTGTCCCGCCCGGCGCCCGGTGAATACCCGAAATAATTACATGGAAACTGTATTCATTTAAATACTGCCTGGCCCATTAGCTCTAGCCTCTTATTGGCTAACTCTCACATATTATTTTAGCTCATCTCCATTAATGTGTATTGCCACTTGAGTTGTGGCTTACCGGCATGAGTCTAACCAGTGTCCATCTTGTGCTGGAGAAGCATGGCATCTGCCACACTGCCTTCTCTCTCACAGTATTCCATTCTATCTACTCCGCCCACTTAAGGGCTGCCCTATCAAAAGGCCATGGCAGTTTTCTTTATTTAACCAATGAGGGCAATACACAAATAGAAGACCCTCCTACACCATGCTTCAATCAGCAAGAGGGATGGAAGATAGCCTTGTGGTGATGATTGGGCCAGGCACCAGTCTATGACTGTAGCAGAATATCATTAGAAATCATTTTGTTGATTTTTTTCCAGTTGTAGTTGGTAATACACTAGGTTTCTGGGCCATCACAACTTCTGGATACTGGATATCTAGACAATGTCGGGAATGGGCTCCCTATAATGGCATAGGCCTCAAATTGGACCAGTTATTACTTGGTTAATCTCACAAAATCTGCACCACCTTTACCTCCAGTACATCTTACAGTCAAAGGTTTTGTGGCTGTCTTGATATCCCAGTCACACTGCTACATGCCTTGCCTGGTTATGGAACAGGTCTTGTTCAGTTTCTGTATCTGCCTTTAACAGAGACATGGCTATGGCCACTCTGCTAGAATCTAGGGAGTTTCTACTGTGCTATGTTTTCTACATAGCCCCCTTGTCTGATTTACAGTTCTACATTTTACATCAGAACCTATTATAACCACTATTGATCAGAGCTAGAAAATTGATTGCACTGACTTTACTTAATACAACTCTTTGAATGTCAATAAATTATTTTATTCATTATAATAACAAAATAATTATAGTAGCAAAAATAAAAATGTCAGTGTACAAATAGTGTATGTACTTCTATTTGTAATTAAGTACATATGTTAAAGTGTTTTTATCAAATTAACATTTTCAGAAAATATAGTATAATAACACAATTAGTTATATTTTAAGAAGTAACACAGCTATAAACTTGCCTCAAAATATACATCAAAATCACTTTGATACCACAATTTATTGGTTTGTAGGATTCACCATAACTCTTATTGGAACTTTGGCAAATTGAAATTAATGATGTTCTGCTTGAACTCTGCTTTTCTAATTGAATGACAATTTGAATTGTTTTAATGACAAAACATTAACTTGTGTTAATTCAAGAAGAAACCATTTCAAAACACTGAGTGAGACTTACCAAATAAAATAAATGATCTTTTTCCTTCTGAGTATATTTCAGAAGCATTTTTTCTTTAGAATTGCAGACATTTAAATCTGATAGTAGAAGTCTTTCTGTTAATGTTAAATAAGTGAGAACATACTCAGGAGAGTCTGCTTGTATGTTCTTTCATGTGCATTTGTTGAAACTTAACAAGAATGAGATGCCTGATTTGCTTAAATGTAGGATAAACATATCAAATATAAAATAAATGCTGTTTCACATTGACTAAAAATATAGCATTATAATTTTTATAATGAATTATTAAGATGTATTTATTTATAATATATCCCTGTATTTGAAAATATTAACTAAGTACTGAATATCAAGAATGAATGTTTCCAAGTAAAATAATAATTTGGTATGTATATATGTTTTTCAGCAAAAATACATAGATATACAAATATTTAGCTCAGAAAAATCTATCTCTCTAACTTTATCAGAATTTGAATGAATATTTATAAAGAGAGTCCTCTGCATATATATTTCTTCATGAATAAATAATGATGTAGAGAATTTACAGTACAAAAGGTAACTTTATTTTGATATATTTTATGAACATCATAGGAGCTAGACTTTGTGGAAAAATTTGTAAACACTAATTTAGGGTGAGGCATTTTTAGATATGCCAACTCTATTGGGAAAGGAGAGTATGGCATGGTTTTGGTAATAGAAGACAGAATTCAGCATGTAAAAAAAAATGAGACCTGCCAAGTAAATATTAAGGAACAGGAAGAGATATAAATTTACTAGGTCAAATGATGGCATATTTCACCAAGTACAGTGAGAGAGCACAAGAATGCTGTAGACAGAAGAACATCATATTTAAAATTTTAAATATAATTCTAAAATTTGAGTGTATTAATTTTGGTAAACAATTGAAAGCAAATAGACAAATTAAGATAAATGAAAAATACAAATAATAAATTTTACTCAACTAATTCATTCATTTATGTATTTACTTATTTATTTGCTTACTTATGTCAGTGTGATCTAATGCTTGAATACTGGAGAGATCAAATATATAATGAGAAAAATGGTTGAATAATGGATCAGAATATGTGTAAAGGATCTGTGGAATATGATCGAAACCAAGATGTCTCCTATCATAATTTAAGCACTAGTTATATACATAACTGTATAGATTTTTTTTAGATTGTACCATCAAGTACTAAAGGGTAACTATGATCAATGGCAAAAATGGTAATGTCTGAGGATTCTAAGGAACTCAAAGGATGTAATTTATACCTAGTAATGATCTTAAATTTGAAAAAAAAAACCAGTTTTGGATTAGGGTAAAATCTAAAGTTAGTGTATTATGTAATTTTTAGAAAATATCAAAATTCAATAATAATTCCAGTAATTAGATAGTAATAAATAAACTTAACTTGTGAATGTTAATTAAATAACAGGACAAATATATGAAATAGAACAATATTAATTTAACTAATTACAATGTTATCATTTTACCATCATTTAAATATACCATAAACTAGAAATGCCATAAATCATTAAACATGTATATAACTTTTGACTTTTGATCATCTTTGAAATGTTCTTCCTTAGTCTGAGTTTTTAATTGACCTTTTCATAAACACTAATAAACCTTAAAGTATATTTTAATATGTTTGTATATTATTTCTTAGAATTTTAGAATAACAATTTTCTTGATAACACATTCAAAATGTGCATAGTCTTAAGTAAGTAAATTAAAGAAAAATTTATGTGTACGTTATATGGATATAATGAGAAGAAAGAAGGCAACTGCCACTTGCCTAGTTTTGACAGAAATAGAAAATGATAAGAAATCTGCTTTTGACCATTAAATAGATACAGGGCACCAAGGCTGTGAGTCCGTGTTGCAGCTCACAACATATATTTGATATGTTTGACATTTGCATATTTGATAAATATCAGCTTTTCTGCAGTAACCCTACATCTTATTGATAATGCCTACACAGTTCTGCATGAATATGTGGATCAGGAGGCATCACGACCTGTGACAACAGCACAGGTGGTAAAATACCCAGCTCTTTTAAATGGCTAGGTATACTCAGTAATTAAAGTAGAACACCAGAACGTCCTATTATGTGTGAGCATGAGTTATGACTAAGCTAATGCAGCATCAAGGTTTCAGGGTTGGGATTCTTGGTTTCATGACTTTGAACCTCTGCTGCACCGCACATTTCTTACCCAAATTCCATAATACTTAATTATTTTAGAAATAACTTTTTTATGGTTCAGTAGAGGATCATGATTTAAAACTCATGAGCTTCTAAGCTTACAGAGTAAATATATATTTTTTCAGTAACCAAATTTACGTACTCATTGCTGCTATTATACTATATCACAACAGTGTAAAATGGATACTATATGTTTTATGTCTTTTTAATTATTATTATGATTATTACTTAGTTTAGAATTTGTTACAATGAGTTTGTACTATTTTTATAGTCTTTTCCTCAGTTTTTCCCACATTAAAGTAATTTACCTTCTCTCACTGTGTGCAGTTTTTTTTTCATGAAGGTCAATTTGTGGGGTCTAATTATTCTTGGATATGTAAATTTCCTCTGCAGCATGAGAGACTAGGTTCACTGCCCTTCTTTCCCCAGCAGCTAACTATTTCAAATAGATCCTAGTTGAGGGGATCTTGTGCCCAGTTCTGGTCTCTATGCAGGGATATTATCTAGTTTGAACTTGGAAAGATATTCTGCCTTATGCCATGATCTCTGTGTGTCCTTTTGGACAACTGTCCCACTGTCTCATGAAGACACTGCTTCTTTATCTTCATTCATCACCTCTGGCCTTTACACTCTTTTGCCCAACTCTGCAGTGATGATCCTTGAGTCTTTAGGATGGGATTCTGCTACAGGTATTTATGTCCCCTTTAGAGTTGAATTCCGTGCATGTTGGAAAGCTCAGAATCTTGGCTAGTTGTGAATCTCCATGTTAATTATCATCTACCGCAAAAAGAAGAGTCTGGTGAGTATTGGGGGATAATTTTAGCCATGGATAAAAAGATGAGCTGTGAGGAGTATTATATGTCCGTAAGTGTTAGACACTATATAATCTCATATTTCAAGGAGATAAAACTCTAAGTTAAAACTCTTTAAAAATATATTAGACGTTCTTATTTCTTCATTTATTTGTGGGTATACTCCCTATAGCACATTTGAAGATTAGAGTAAAAATAGCAGGAGTTGATTGTTCCCTTCAATCATGTAAATTGAAGCAGGCAAATTCTGGTCTTTAGACTTGGAAGCAAGGACCTTTACCTTAACCTATCTTACTGTTAAGTTAAGAAATTGTGGACAAATAAGTTGGAGTAGCTTTTCATCAGTTATAAGACTATAAAATTAAATATTTATTCCACCAATTTCTTATTTTCTCTGTGTCATTTAATTTCTTATGGTGGTTAAGGCAAATTTGTACATTCATGCTTTATTAAGAATCATCCATTCTTACTACTTCCTCAGAAACCAGTTCTTTCTTTGCCACTGATCTTTCCAACTTCTCAGCACCTTTTATTTCTTTTGATATGTAAAACAAAATTATGTTTGCATTTTGTCATACACTTTAAGTTCGCTGATAAGAAGTTATACTAAACCCAGGAAAACTACTGATGAGAGATTTGTGTAGGCATAAAGTTGGTAATATTCTCTTGTTTAATTCTTGGTCTTCTGTCTTATTGGTATTTGCTTTACCTCCTCATTCAAGAACAATGGTCTTATCAGATTGATGTGTTGCATGAGGGAGTAGGATGTTTTTGTTTTGTTCTCTTTGTTTGTTTAATTGCTTTTTTCCTGATCTGGCTCTGCATCTTTCTCCTTTCTGAGAATCTACTAAAAATTCTGGAATATACAACAAACCTTACATTTTTATTTTTTTTAAATAACAGAATAGTATTGAAATTGTGTTTTGGTGGCCATCAAACGTGACCATTTTATAGATTGAGTCTCTGAATAATGTATTAATGGAATTTGAGTTAAACTTATTCAGAGATAGTTCCACATCAAAATTGGCAATTATGTATTTGATTACATTTTGGATAAACTGAACAGATACACTGTTATCATATGATTACTGCCACACTTTAAATTGAATATTAATGCATTTTGAATATAACCTTGAATAACATAGTTCTTAAAGACTCAGTAGATAAAATGAGCAATATTCTATTTGTGTCTGTAATTTATTTAAAATGGCATTTTTTCAGAAATTCTCTCAAATTTCAGTAGCCAGTTGACACATTTTATTGTGCCCAAGAGACATATTAAGTAGAGCTGAGGACCTAACTGTTCAGTTTAAAACTTTAGTTTTAACTTATAAACTGAAGTAATGTGGCATTTGCTCTATCAAGAAAAACTACATGTTCAGATTTGATGTTAAATATTTCCAACTTCACTGTTCAGACAACAATGAACCTAACTGAAAAATACGCATGGATTTTCAAGGTTTCACATGAAAAATGGAATGTGTGTTATGCCTTTAGTACATTGTGTGTACATGTGTTGAAATTTTTATTTTATTTTATGTGTATATGTTGGGATGTAGTTGCAATTGAGCACATGCACCTTTGGGAGCCAGAAATATTGAATACTTGGACCTGGACTTCCAGGTTTTTGTAGGCGGTCTGTATGTGTGAATGTAATTGTTCTCAGTGTCCTTCCAGGCAGAGAAGGAGTTGTGCTCTTAAACACTGAGTCATATTTAGAGCAGTGGTTCTCAATCTTCTTTGTGCTCTTACACTTCAATGTAGTTCTTCATGTCATACAGACTCCCTACCATAAAATTGCTTTGTTACTACCCCATAACTCTAATTTTGCTACTGTGATGAATCATAGAGTAAATATGCAGGTTATCTGATATGTAACCCCATACGGGAGTCCTTTAAGCCCAAATAACTAGGGACCCATTGATTGAGAACCACTGTTCTAGGTGCATTTGTAGTAAAAGAAGTTTGACTATTTTGTCCACAATTTCTAAAATATATTAGCATAACTAATTTATTATCTTTCTCCTAGAAACCTATATTTGTAATGTATCTCCCATTGTCTTTCTATCTGGCAAGACTGATATAGTAAAGTACCCCAAAATATGCATCAGCTGTATTTTAGGCCTCACATTAACGTGGAATAATAATTCATAAGTTATATTCTGAATAATTCCAAAATACAAGATGCATATATAGTGTAAAATTTAATATTCTCTAGTCAACGTATAAATAGTATATATCTAGAAATGGTTTTCTTCTCACATAAACTCAGTAGGTTTTGTTGCTTTTGATACCTTAATATTAATGGAAACTTAATGATCAATAGTGAGAGACACCTCACTATTGCCACTTCTTCAGCTTTGGATGTACAATCATGGCAATGATATAAAACATCTTAACTCAGAGAATTCAAGAATTATTTTTATTAATAAGTAAGATTAGTTGTATTTGAACATCAGTGACATGTTAGAAACTACGCTCCTAAGAATTTCAAAATCCAGCTTTACTGAAATTTTTTGTAATATGAAAATATAATATTGATGGAAATTCAATGCAAAAGTAATATTTAGATTTTATATTGAAATAATGAGTTTAGATTAAACTGTAAATTTCTGTTTTGGAAAAAAATGTATCTCTCTGATGTTTTCTGAAAAGCCATTATTAGATTTTATTGTCTTTAATACAATGAATAACAGAATTTCTTACTAATTCTACTGAATTTACTGCCAAATTTTTATCTCTGTTCTGTGAACTGAACTTAAAGTATTCATGTATGTTAAGTAAGTGTTCTCAACCTGCTGCCTACATTCAATGATGTGGCACCATTACAATATCATTATATTCACCAGAAATGTTGTTTGTTTTACATGTAGTAGTTTTATTGCTAGTTATCATTGAGGCATTTAAGAAAAATACGATTCAGCAGCAGAATGTGGAATTTTATTGCTTTGTGAATGGAAATCAGTGGTTTTCTAACCCTTAGAAGCTGTGACTCCTTTGTGGGTCACATATTAGAAATCTGGAATATCAGATATTAATATTACAATTCTTAACACTTATCAAATGACAGTTATTAAGTAGCATTGAAATAACTTTATGGTTTGGGGTCATCATAACTTGAAGGATAGTATTAAGGCGTCATAGCTTTAGGGAGGTTAAGCAGTACTTATGTAAATAGACACAGAGGAAATCTGGAAAAATACTAAATGTTCTATCTTCTGCCATGACTCAATCAGCACCATATAGTGAAAACATATATAATTAATTCTACATTATTCAGCAGCAATTGGATATTGTGCATCAGTTGAGTGCTTTGCAAGTCAATAATTCAATGCTCACTCTAAATAAAATTAAAACATAGAGAAACAAATTTGAGTACCCCACTCGCTCAATCTCTAGACCACCCTTATCCCAGTATAATCTATAGGCAAGACAGACTGTATGTCGAAAATTATTTGACTGGATACGTTTCCCAGTCTCTCCATTTGAATTCTTATATGTGTTTTCATTATAAGTGAGGATAGACTGAGGTAAGTAGATGGAAGTGTGTGATAGCAACTTCAGAACTTCCCAGGTCCTATTGTATGTAAGAATTTGTGTTTTTGGAAGCCTGAAATAGTAGGAGTTTAAATATTTGTGAATGAGACAATATTGCTTTGGGTGGAAACATTTCCTCTGTGATATTTACAGAAAGATTGCTGAGTTGTATATACAGTTTCAAGGTGGGAAAAGCTACATGTTTATCTTGTGTGAAAGAAATACAGAAAAAGCGAGATAACAAAATATGGTAGCACATGAGTATGATTGGTATATGTAACATGAGGGCCTGCTTGTTGGGGTTTCTGTCCTGCCCAGTTCCCTCAGCCATTTGGTCCCAGAGAAAATCACACAGAGAGTCTACATTAGATATATACTGATTGGCCCATTAGCTCAGGCTTCATATTAGCTCTTATAACTTATATTAACCCATTATTCTTATCTATGTTAGCCACATGACTCGGTACCTTTTTCAGTGGGGCAGGTCACATCCTGTTTCTTCGGTGTCTGGACAGGACTGTAGAAAGAGCTTCCTTCTTCTCAGAACACTACTGTTCTCATTGACCCGCCTCTACTTTCTGTCTTGTTCTCCTGCCTATACTTCCTGCCTGACTACTGACCAATCAGCATTTATTTAAAATATAGTTCACAGAATACAATTGTCCCAAGCCAGGTATATGTGTGTACATACATAATATATAGTATGTATATTGAATCACTAAAAACTTAAGATGTTTTGTCTAAGTTGAACAAAACTTTAGTGTATCAAAATAGAATTGAGCAATGTTTAAAAGGTGTAAAAGAAGATTTGAATAATGGTTGCTTGTTGATATTGTTTATGCCAAATTACCCAGGAATACTTGTATATATAACTATCTATATAAATAATATAATATTACTAATTATGTGAAGTAAGTTATGTTGTTAAAGGGGCAATTCAAATATTCATACTAATCACCTGCAAATCTCAGACACAGTGCTGAAACTCTTGTGTCTTTCGGTTTTGCCATCTATAAAGGGAGACCATTGAATATATTTGTAATTTGTGACTTTATTATATGCTCTTAGGATCTGAAATGTATTCCTTCTAGATTTGCAAACCATTTGCAGTATGTATACAAGTGAATTCTTGTAGTCAGGAAGACTTGCTATCATTAGGTTTGGAATTTGTAGAGACTTCAGTGGTAAATCACATTTCTACTGAGAAATGGCCGTTTACCCCTAACCCAACAACACAACTCTCAAGAGCAGAATAATGTCCTCTGAGCAGAACTGCTGACTACAGAGAATAAGGCACAGAGAAACCCTCACTTCTGGATCCATCAGATCAAATTACATATCCTTCCTCGAGATAAATAAATGAGAATCTATAATGAACACAGTGGGAGTCTACAAATGGATCTCTTTTTTCTCCTGTTGTATTAAAATCCACAGACGCATATAGATACGTAAAATGTCTTATTAAAAATGACAGCTTGATGATTTTATGAAATTTTTATTTTCTCATATATTTATTTCTTAGTGTTCTAAGTACATTAATTTATACTTTCGACAGATGGCTCTGAACCTCTGGGGTATATTGTGGTCACTCACAGGTACATATTCTGCGGCAGTGCAGTAACTACAGTAGGATTTGTGCAATAGTCACTTCTCTACTTTCTCCTGTAGGAACTGCCACCACTACCATCACTCCCCCCCCCCCAGACTGAAAGCACTGTTAGGTCCCAATGGCTAAGTATCTCATCTTGTTCTTGATCTTTCACACTTCACTAGTTTTATCAAGTGATTGTCAGCAAGTCAGAGTTTGCACTACCCTGGAAACTGTGGTATTTTTCCCATCTGTATAAGCAATAAAGCCTGAAACATAACTGATTAGTTGCTTATTCTGCAAATCCCAGGATCCCAGTCAGCATCAGGATTCTCTGAAGCCTGCCAGCTTAGCCTAAGGAAATCCCCTGCCTCTCATGCGGATGTGCTGTTTGTCAAGGAAGTTTACACTCTCACTTCACTTCATTCTGTTCAGAAAGAGTGACTTTGCTTTTGGGGTCAGAACATTGAGATCAAGATGACTCAGGGCAGCAAATGAGTTTCTTAGATTTGTGTCAAAGGCTCTTAGTACTTGTGCTTTATGCTGCTTTCATCCTGATCACATGGACACACAGGCATTCTCAAGCTTATCTCAGAAGTCTGTGGTCCAACTCTGCATATCTTGAGTTAAATACAATCCAACAAAAGCACTAAGAGGAGAAATATTAAACTGATTACTAATATTATAGAATTTTTAAATTAATAACTAATATCAATCAATAGTACACAGATACTTGTACCTTCTGACCGGTCTTAGTATCGTCCTTCTTAAAAAAAAAAAAAAAAAAAAAAAAAAACTGTGAAGCATGAAGCCACCAGGAAAAAAAAAGGCTTTAATTTGTCACATCAAACCACCAAGATAGAAATATCATATGTCCTTGCAATTAATTTCTAGTGTTTTACCCCAAATAATTGAAATCTGATCTTCCCGAGCATGCCTACATTCTCATATTTTCTCAACATTGTTGATGATAGTTACAGGATTGCGACCTAAATATCTGCTACTAGATGAAAACAGGATAATAAAAATGTGGTGAATACACTTACCTTGATTTATCTGAAGGTTAAAATCTCAGAAAACTAACATCATTTCAAAATTTTATAAATTAAAAATTAATCATAAACAATCATATTTTTATTATTTAATGTTATTAGCTTATTGAATTTAATTCATACAAATTTAACTAACAGTTAACTTTTAATTATTTAAATTTATTTTTTTAAGTTTAATAGGAAAAAAATTTATTGTTCAAGTAGTGAGGGAATATAATACAATGCATAGGACAAATGTTTATCCTCATGTCTATGTAGCCAACAGGGTCCTGTAAGAAAGAGTATCATAGCACATAGACCAGAGAAACATCAAAATCTAATGTCACAGAGAAGACCCCAGCGCTGGTACTTGTCAATAAACCTCATGTGATTGCAGCAAGTGAGTTCCTGGGGGTCATGCTATCCCGAGACTTGAGTGAGACTCTCCCCGATCCGGAGGTCTGTCAAAAGAACCTAAATGCCCCTCAACCGAAAAATGGAGAAGGAAAATGTGATACATTTATATAATGGAGTACTACACAGCAGAAAAAATAATACCTTGAATTTTGCAGGAAAATGGATGGAGCTAGAAAACATTATTTTGAGTGAGGTAACCCAGGCACAGAAAAGACAATTATCACATGTACTCACTCATAGATGGTTTTCAAACATAAAACAAAGAAAACCAGCCTACAAACCACAATCCCAGAGAACTCAGACACCAATGAGGACAGTAAGAGAGACTTGCACAGATCTAATCTACATGGGAAGCAGAAAAAGACAAGATCTCCTGAGTAAATTGGGAGCATGGGACCTTGGGGGAGGGTTGAAGGGGGGAAGGGAGAGGAGCAGAGAAAAATGTAGAGCTCAATAAAAACCAATTAAAAAAAAAAAGATAGAATGGACCTATACCTGTGAGGCCTGTCAAGATCCTTCTTGATACATACTACTTTTACTCTGTCCCAAAGTTCAAAAAGTTGAGTGGTTCTACTGTAAGTGAAAAGGCGGCAGTTACCAGGGAGTGGGGAAGTGTTTACCATTTCAAAGAAAGGACACATGGTTATATTCCACAACTATGGTGAATATGGCTGTTAACATTCTGCAAACAGGTTTACTCTCCCTATAGGCCAATGCCACTCATGCTGTGCCTAAGAGAACACATTAGCTCCCTTTAATGAGGGACAAAAAAAGTCATATTTTAGGCAAAAATGAAAGAAAGAAAGAAAGAAAGAAAGAAAGAAAGAAAGGAAGGAAGGAAGGAAGGAAGGAAGGAAGGAAGGAAGGAAGAAAGAAAGAAAGAAAGAAAGAAAGAAAGAAAGAAAGAAAGAAAGAAAGAAAGAAAGAGTCCATGGCAGTTTTGAAGTTGAGGAGAAAGGGGAAACAGGAAGTAGTTCATCTATGATAAAGTTTCATTGGCATTGAGTTCCATTCTATGACCTCCTCCTTACAGATAGCAATGTTATATTATTTTTAAATCAAGCTGCATTTAGAAGTACCACCTGTTTATTATTATTACAGCACCAAATCCGAGGGGAAAAATAAATATTATCCATACAGTGGAATTTTAAATTTTTGTCAATATCTCCACCTATCGTTAGTATGTAACATTTCACTAGCTTTAATATTACTTTGGTATTTATTTACCTTACATGCAGGTCTCTGATTTTCTTGCTATTACCTATAACTTTGATTTTGCAAATTTTTCAATTGTCATATTCTATTGTATTCCTTGTTTTAAAATTTAATTTAATTTACAGCAGTGCAATTTCCATTAAAATTCTTTTAAATGAGATAAAGGAAAGTAAAATGCTGTCCATCTTGCTAAATTGTGAAAACTATTTGCAAATAAAAGTTTGAGTTAAGAGATGAGGAATTCCCCTCTACAGTTCGTATTGGCTTCTCTTTTTCTCAATGGATAGCGTTTCCTCCAACCTATCCATAAGTCAGTTTTTGATTTTCAAAAACATGCAGACAAGATGTATGTTCTTTTTTGGGTGCCTTTATTTCCTCCCTTTCAACATGTTTTTTTTTTTTTTTGAGATGTGTTAAGAGTCAGACAATTTCTATTCCTAAGTAAATATCACTAAAAAGAAAATTAGAAAAGATAAAAGATAAAAAGATAAGTTAATTTCTCCTTGTTACAATGGCCAAGGAGATAAAAAAAGGTGGAAAATGTTAATATTCATGTAATAAATTAACAAATCTGATGGATATTGATCAGAACTTTAGAAAGTTTATTGAAAAGAAAGATCTTCTCTCCTGCATATTATTGAATTTAACCAAGAGAACTACTCTAATTCATTCAATGTGTTATTCTTCTGCTTCAGCCTCCTCTACATCAACACTTTCCACTTTAGATAGATGGTGATTCCACCTGGCAGGTCTATTTTGAACCTAAACTATGGTGACCAATTGAATATGACCAATATTATTCCGCAGGGACAGACATGACAAGCAATACACATACAACAGCATAAGAAATTTAGGTTTATTTTCTCACTATATGAAGATTGGAATTTAGGAATAAGAATGCTGGTATGACCTCCCAGGTGATGGCAGCCTGCCTCCTCTCTGTCCTCCTAAACTACTCTGAGTAGATATATGTACCTAGCAGTCTCTTTGAATTCCAGGGCGTTTACATAATTGGACCCCATACAGTGGAACTGTAAATATTGTGAACTTTACTTACTTTAAACTACTAATTTTTATAAACCCATATTTAACTTACTTGTCCCTATATTTTTTTGTAGGACATTCTGAGGTATAGGCACCAAAAGATTACCATATACATTAAAGATACATAATTTATGTCATTGAATATTCCATTGGAATGAGTATAATCACATTCACTACCAGAAGAGTTTTCTATACTTAATTTTTCCAAAGAATTAGCCTGTCACCTTTGCTTTTTCATCTACTATATTATTTATTTTTTTTAATTTTGTTTAAATGTTTATGGTATGATTAAAATGGATGAATTTTATTATATATTAGAAATTTAATATGGTATTAGAAAGTGTTCTTTAGAGTAAAAGACATTATTTCAAATGGTATTTTAAATTCTCAACTAATGGCTAATTTACAATACCTACAACTAATATATCATAGCTGCTCTCTTGAAAACTATTTTGATTTTTGGGTGATTGTATGGCTACAATATATTAAATAAAATGCTAAATACTATATAATACAACAAATATTTTTACAATCTAGTTGTAAAATTACAACTTTATACTTACTGAGATTTCATGAGAATCCAAGGGGTAAGTTAAAATTATAAAATTTAATCCATACAACCATTCCTTTTTAAATATTTAATTATTTATCAAGTACCTCATTAAGCTATGTATTAGTAATCCAACTTACAAATAAGGAAATAACTTCAACATGCTTTAATACCTCCGTAAAGTTATTTAACTTTACCCTCCTGACAATGAATTGAAATCTAGATTTGTCTTCCTTCAGCATCTTTGTATTTATCTATGAATCAAAATGAGATCAAATATTGACTCTACATTAACTTCAATCCATCAACCAAAATGCTGTTAAATTGACAAACATATTTTAAGAGATCCTATAGTTTATATATTACTATTTCCTTTGTGCTATCTCTTCTGTCATTTTGCAAAGATAGCCACTTCTGCTTTTAGCCATCAATCATTAGAAACCACAGTCCATATTTGGCTGAAAGAAAACAATAAAAAAAAACCACTTGAGATACTTTATGGAATTCAGATATTGAAGCATTTTGCGCCTGCACTATCAGATACCTTGGTCTGATTTTCAATATCCATCTAGGAGATCAATTTAGCTTTTGTGATTGGGGTCACAAACCTACACCTCTCTGGATTGCTTCATTTTTCTCCTTTCTCATATTGATTCTTCAATGATCAGAAATAACATAGTTCTTATTTCCCTACATATCTCTTGAATGGACTCTATTCCCAATCCAAGTGTAATATCTCTGTGGCCTAATCTTTTTGGCTATATAATGAATCAGATCTTAGAACCAAATTCTTATGTCCAGGCACGTAACTGGTTTTAGGTAACATTCATCTCACCAAGCGTATTTTCATTACATCATTCAGTACTTTTGCATTACTAATTAAATGTAAACAGAATATATGCTCTCTTGTTTTCACTCAGTTACTTTGCTGCCCAGCTGCATGAGATTGCCTGGGTTAAAGGAGCATGCTCTTCAATCATTTGTCTATGATTACAATTGCAGACAAGAAATTTTCATATTGATAATACAGAAGCTATTCATCGGAATCTGAAGTTGACATCTTTCACTGCTAGGAAGGATTCCTTACAATGTAGACTAAATATGGACTTGCAATACATTTTATATCATCTATTAAATAAATAATATTTATGTCAAATGTATTTGAAAACTGTAAAAAATGAAGAAATGAATTGCCTTGTCACAGAAGGCAGTTATCATAGTTTCTTAAACTTCAAAGGAAACAAATATTCTATGATTCTTTTCAACACAGCCACATAGACCTTATTTTTCAAACCAAATCTCTGGGCAGGGTAAATTACTTAACTCAGAACTAGATATACAGGTAACTAGAAAATATGGAATACTACCCACATGAACCACTATTGATACTAAGATTTTTTTCTTATAATTTTACCCATAAAATTCTAATTAACTCAATCATTCTAGAAATGATAGGAAAATTAATGTGAAATATATTTATAAGAGTCTATACATATTGAAAAGCGATTTTAATCCATTATTTATAGTTGTTGTTTTCTATACAGGAAAGGACAACCCTACATGAAAGAGACATCAGAGGCACTGAAAACAAAGTATTTTATATTTGGAAAACCAAACCTCTGATGAGATTTAACTAATAACGACTGTATATGCATCATATTACTGTATATATCATATATATGATACATATAGTCATTAGTAGATAAATATATAATATATCTGTATGATCTATATTGTGTATAGATATATATGTATATATATGATTATTTGATGCTTATGAAATTAGATTTGTGATGTATAGTTTATTACAAAGAAAGGAACCCAGTAAACAAAATTATAGGGAAGGTTAGTGGTCATCTATCATATATATATTTGATACTAAATACTGGAACTTCCTTACTAGTACAGTGTTAGAACTGTATTTTCAGAAGATCCTAACAGTGGCTGCTAGAAATTCTATGGCACATTCTTTGATATGCCAGTGCAGGAATCACTACATTCTCTAGTGCCAACCCTCCTATTGTTTTGTCCAAAGTCATTTTAGGTCTCCTGGTGCAAATCATGTAAACAGATATAGAATGGCTACAATGTATATTTTTGTTGGCATATTAGGTTATAATTGAACTAATTTTAACTACCACAGTAAATAGAAAGTATATATATATATATATAATATTAAAGGCATTCTACCTAAAATATCATATATATACCCATGATGTAGTATTAAAATTAGGTAAAACATCTCTTCATTTTCAAGACTTTGTTAGTGCTCCATGATTAAAAAATTAAATCCTGTCTTATGTCTTTTTTTTTTCATGAAATATCTTTATTTAACATTTTAGCTAACATACAAAATTTGGTTTAATTGTGATATTCATACATACAAACTGGTAATTTGCTATTTTCATCCATACCTCAGTAGTATGTAATACATCACAAATGCATCTTCCATTTAAAAAAAATATTTATTTTTTAAGAAAGAAAACAATCTTTTTTTAATTATACATAACCAATACAAGTTCCCACTACCCCTCCTCCTCCTCCTCCCATTCCCTCCACTTACCCCTCCCCATTCATTCCTCAAAGAGGGTAAGACACCTTGCTTTGGGGAAGGTCCAAGCCCCTCCCTACTATATCTAGGCTAACCAAGGCATCCATCCAAAGAGAATAGGTTCCCAAAAGCCAGTACAAGTAATAGGATTAAATCCTGGTGCCAGTTTCAATGGCTCCTCAGTCTGCATCTTCCTTTAATATAGATGTATCACTAATGTTTCAATAGAGGGATTTTATATGTTACACCTAGAACATTTCATTCTTTTTATGTCAAATGTTGTTGCATTGTATGCATTTCCTCTTTTTCTTATTCATCAAGAATTGTACACTTTGGTTGTTTCTTTTTATTGGCCATTATAAAGAATAAAAACATTGAAAGTCAAAACATCTCTTTTTCATCCTATTTTGGAAAATTGTCTCAAGCTATTTTTTGACCTTCACTTTAATAAACCAAAGAAATTAATTAACGACCTCCTCAAATAAAAACATGAATGTTATAGGCCAAACATCATTCATTTTATTGAAAGCAAAGGCAATTTAGCTTTCAAAAAATATATTTTTAAAGCAACTAGTTTCTCATTAATGAAACATGTTTCCTGTTTAAAAAAGTTCTAAATCAAATGAGAACATGTATAACTAACTTCACAATAATTCAGCTATGTGATGTAAATTTGCTAATGTGTTTAGTAATGTTAATTTTATTCATGTTACACTGCTTCTTTTGTTTTCTCATATATTTGATTATACTCTACTACACCATTATAAATAAAATGACAAATCAATTTATGAATTTTGGACTAATTAATGACATATTATCAAATATACTTGCCATCTCCTTAGTTGATATTTTATTGAAATTATTTAAAATACAACTGAAAATACCAGCAGGCATTGGATACAGTCAAATAGTTCTCCCCAAGATCGAGTGTGCCAGTTTTCACAACTGCTTCCTCACTGAAACCAATGGATACATCTACAAAACAACTCTTGCCCCTAAGGTCCATGAACATTGCAGAGGAATGGAAAGAAAATTTGCAAGAACCAAGGAATCAGAGAGTTTGTTATCAGACTATGTCTCCTGGTAATACCAGATGCTACACCCATAATTTTTTTTCCATACATTGTTTTGTTTTATTTTTTCCATTCAAGAACATAATTAAAGATAAAAAAAAATTTTTTTTTCCTTTCTTCCCCTTCTCCCGGTCCCCTCCCACTACCCCCCACCCCTCCTCCCTCCCCCTTCTTCCTTGAAAGAGGGCATGGTGCCCTGCCCTGTTGGAAGTCCAAGGCCCACCCCCATC
>PVIU01025796.1:0-23097 GCA_004026605.1 Ondatra zibethicus | reverse complement strand
GCCCTCTGTCTGATGTGGGGTTGGTGAAGATCTTTTCCCATTCTGTAGACTACTACTGTTTTGTCTTGTTGACCATGTCCTTTGCTTTACAGAAGCTTTTCAGTTTCAGGAGATCCCATTTACTAATTATTTCTCTCAGTGTCTGTGCTGCTGGAGTTATTTTTAGGAAGTGGTCTCCTGTGCCAATCTGTTCAAGTGTACTTTGCACTTTCTCTTCTATGAGGTTCAGTGTGGCTGGTTTTTCGTTGAGGTCTTTGATCCATTTAGACTTGAGTTTTGTGCATGGTGATAGATATGGGTCTATTTTAATTCTTCTACATGTTGACATCCAGTTATGCCAGCACCATTTGTTGAAGATGCTTTCTTTTTGCCACTTTATATTTTTTGCTTCCTTGTCAAAAATCAGGTTTTCGAAGGTGTGTGGATTAATACCTGGATCTTCGATTTCATTCCATTGGTCCTCCTGTCTGTTCTTATGCCAATATCAGGCTGTTTTCAATACTGTAGCTCTGTAGTAGAGTTTGAAGTCAGGTATTGTGGTGACTCCAGAAGTTCTTTTATTGTACAGGATTGTTTTGACTATCCTGGGTTTTTTGCTTTTCAATTTGAAGTTGAGTACCGTTCTTTTGAAGTCTGTGAAGAATTTTGCTGGGGTTTTGATGGGCATTGCACTGAATCTGTAGATTGCTTTTGGTAAGATTGCCATTTTTACTATGTTAATTCTACCTACCCAAGCGCATGGGAGATCTTTCCACTTTCTGGTTTCTTCTTCAATTTCTTTCTTCAGAGATATAAAATTCTTGTCATATAAGTCTTCCGCTTGTTTGGTTAGAGTTACTCTGAGATATTTTATTTGTCACTAGTGAAGAGTGATGTTTCTCTGATTTCTTTCTCAGCCCATTTATTGTTGGGTCCCTTGAGTACCGGCCTTCACACCCCCACTTGATCTGTTTTGCACTCTTGTGGTTGCTTGAAAACAGGAACAAAAACAGGAACAATCTGTTGTTTTCAGCAATGTTTCTAAGGATGTTTATCCCTATGCCATGTGAGTTATCGTAATGAGCTTCCTGCTTTTCCTGTCTCGGCCTCCCCTGCTGAGGGCTATATATACTGTGTGAGAAAGTGGATTAAAGGCTTGTCTGCAGAACCTGAAGTTGTGTTGTGTGTTAATCCCGATGTCCCTCGCTCAGAAGAACTACAGTTTCCGTGCTGGCGCGGCAATTATCATTGGTGTAAAGGAGGGCTACTGATTTTTATGACAATAATGTAAGTCAACAACAAACAAATCTCTAATAAGTGCAAAAATTCTTGAAAATTACATAGTTCATTTGTGAATGGTGATTGGGTCAAAGAAGACATTAAGAATGAAATAAAAATAGGAGGGCTACTGATTTTTTTAAGTTAATCTTGTATCCTGCTACATTACTGAAAGTGTTTATGAGTTCTAGAAGTTCCTTGGTAGAATTTGTGGGATCGCTTATGTAAACTATCATATCATCAGCAAATAGTGAGAGTCTGACTTCTTTTTTTCCCCGATTTGTATCTGCTTGATCTCCTTTTGTTGTCTTATTGCTCTAGCTCGGACCTCAAGAATTATACTGAATAGATATGGAGAGAGTGGACAACCTTGTCTTGTTCCTGATTTCAGTGAGATCGCTGGGAGTTTCTCTCCATTTAGTTTGAAGTTGGCTGTTGGCTTGCTGTATATTGCCTTTATTATGTTTAGGTATGTTCCTTGTATCCCTGCTCTCTCCAAGACCTTTAACATGAAGGGATGCTGTGTTTTGTCGAAAGCTTTTTCGGCATTAAATCATGTGGTTTTTTATTTTTCAGTCTGTTTATATGATGGATTATGTTGACAGATTTTTGTATGTTGAACCATCCCTGCATCTCTGGGATGAAACCGACTTGATCATGGTGGATGATGGTTCTGATGTGTTCTTGGATTCCATTTACCAGTATTTTATGT
Source organism: Ondatra zibethicus (assembly GCA_004026605.1). Taxonomy (NCBI): domain Eukaryota; kingdom Metazoa; phylum Chordata; class Mammalia; order Rodentia; family Cricetidae; genus Ondatra; species Ondatra zibethicus. The sequence goes on along the minus strand of PVIU01025796.1, from coordinate 21,128 downwards.
AGTACTTTTGTGTCAATATTCATGAGTGAGATTTGTCTCTAATTCTCTACTTAGTAATGTGTTTCTGTGGTTTGTGTATCAGGGTAATTGTAGCCTCATAAAAAGAGTTCGGCAATGTTCCTTCTGTTTCTATTGTGTGGAACAATTTGAGGAGTATTGGTATTAGTTATTCTTTGAAAATCTTGTAAAATTTGGAGCTGAAACCATCTGGCCCTGGGCTGTTTTTGGCTGGGAGACTTTTGATGATTGTATTTATTACTTCAGCAGTTATAGATCTATTTAGTTTGCTTCTCTGATCTTGATTTAATTTTGGTAAGGGATATTTATACAGAAAGTTGTCCATTTCTTTTAAGTTTTCCAATTTTGTGGTGTACAGGTTTTTGGAAAATGACCTGATGATTCTCTAAATTTCCTCCATGTCTGTTGTATGTCCCCCTTTTCATTTCTGATTTTGTTAATTTGGATATTCTCTCTCTGCCTTTTGGTTAGTTTGGATAAAAGTTTGTCTATTTTGTTGATTTTCTTGAAGAATCAACTCTTTGTCTCATTGTTTCTTTGTACTGTTTTCTTTGTTTCTATTTTGTTGATTTCATCTCTCAATGTGATTATTTCCTGCCGTCTAGTTTTCTTGGGTGAGCTTGCTTCATTTTGTTCTAAAGGTTTCAAACATTCTGTTAATTCACTAGTGTGGGATTTTCCCAGCTTCTTTATGTAAGCATTTAGTGCTATGAAATTTCATCTTAACACTGTTTCATTGTGTCCCATAAATTTGGGTATATTGTGTGGTGATTTTCATTGAATTTTAGAAAGTCTTTAATTTTTCCCTTTATTTCTTCCTTGACCCATTGATGATTCAGGTGAGCATTGTTTAATTTAAATGTGTTTGTGGAATTTCTGTAATTAGTGTTGCTGTTGAATTCTAATTTTAAGCCATGGTGATCTGATGAGATACATGGGGTTATTCCAAATTTTTGTATATGTTGAGGTTTGTTTTGTTACTGAATATTTGGTCAAGTTTTGAAAAGGTTCCATGAGATGCTGAGAAGAAGGTATATTCTTTTATGTTTGGATGGATTATTCTATAGATGTCTGTTAAGTCCATTTGAATTGTAAGATCTGTTAGTTCCCTTATTCCTCTGTTAATTTTTTGTCTGACTGACCTGTCCATTGGTATTAGTGGAGTGTTCAGGTCTCCCACTATTAGTGTGTAGGGTTTAATGTATGATTTAAGGTTTAGAAGTATTTTTTTTTTTACATATGAGGGTACCCTTGTATTGAAGGCATAAATGTTCAGTATTGAGACTTCCTCTTGATGGAATTTTCCTGTGACTTATATAAAATATCCTCCGTTTCTTTTGATTGATTTTAGTTTGAAGTCTATTTTGTTAGATATTAAGATAGCTACACCTGCTTCTTTCTTAGGTCCATTTGATTGAAAATTTTTTCCCTAACACTTTACTCTGACGCAATGTCTGTCTTTGAGTTTGAGGTGTGTTTCTTGTATGCAGACGAAGGATGGATTCTGGTTTTGTATCCAATCTGTTAAATTGTGTTTTTTTACAGATAAGTTGAGTCCATTTATATTAAGGGATATTAATGAGCAGTGATTGTTATCTCCTGCTAATTTAGTTTTTGTGTTTGGTGATGTTATTTTATGTTTTCCCCTTCTTGGGGGATTTACTGCTGTGAGATCATCAATTGTCTGTGTTTTTGTTGATGTAGCCAACTTTCTTGGGTTGGAATTTTTCTTCTAGTACTTTGTGTAGGGCTGGCTTTGTGACTAGGTATTGGTTAAGTCTGATTTTGTCATGGAATATCTTGTTTTGTCCTTCTATGGTGATTGAATGTTTTGCTGGGTATAGTAGTCTGGGCCGGCATCTGTGGTCTCTTAATGTCTGCATAATGCTTGATCAAGACCTTCTGGCTTTCATTGTCTCCACTGAGAAGTCAGGTGTGATCCTAATAGGTCTGCCTTTATATGTTACGTGGCCTTTTTCCTTTGCAGCTCTTAATATTCTTTCTTTATTCGGTATGTTTAGTGTTTCGATTTTCATGTGGTGAGAAGATTTTTTTTGATCCAGTCCATTTGGTGTTCTGTATGCTTCTTGTATCTTTATAGGCATATCTTTCTTTATGTTGGGAACATTTTCTTCTATGATTTTGTTAAATATATTTTCTGTGCTTTTGAGTTGAACTTCTCCTTCTTCTATACCTATTATTCTTAGGTTTGGTCTTTTCATGGTGACCCATATTTTCTGGGTATTTTGTGTTACGCTTTTGTTAGATTTAATAATTTATTTGATCGATGAGTATATTTCCTCTTTTGTATCTTCAGTGCTTGAGATTCTCTCTTTCATCTCTTGTGTTTTGCTGTTTATGCTTACATTTGTAGTTCCTGATCGTTTCCTCATTATTGCTGTTTCTGTAATTTCCTCAGCTTGTGTTTTCTTTATTGTCTCTATTTCAGTTTTCAAGTTGTAAATAGTTTCTTTCATATGTTTGATTGCTTTTTCTTGGTTTTCTTTAAGGGATGTGTTGATGTCTTCCAATTTTTTATTTGTCTTTTCCTCCATTTGTTTGATGGAATTTTTCATTCCTCTTTAAGGGCCTTAAACATTCTCCTGAAGTTATTTTTTAGGTCATTTTCTTCTGCTTCGTCTATATTTGGTTTTTCAAGTCTTGCTGCTCTAGTGTCACTGGTGTCGTGTTGTTCTTTTTGGTGTTGCCTGTGCTCTAACCTTGTCTTCTTTACCCATCTTTTCCTCTGCTTGGTGTAGTTGGGGCTGTCTGTGACTCTGGTGATCAATCTTCTAGGTGCCAGTGGATTCAAGGCTCAGATGGTTGCTCCTCATGGTATAGTCTGTGCCATGCTTCCCGTCACCCCATTGGTCACTCCATGTTCCTAAAGGTCACTTAGCACTCCCAGGGTTTGCTCTGCTCCTATGGAGTTCTCTGTCTCAGGTCTGCCCTGGTCTATGTTGCTGTCTCAGGCCTGTTTCTGTAAATGTCCCTGGTCTGATCCATTCCTACAGAGGTCCCTGGCTTGGGTTTGGTCCTGCAAAGGTCTCTGGCTCTGATCTACTCCCTTGGAGGTCCCAGACTCATGCTTGGATACACAGAGGTCTCTGGTTCCTGCCTACTCCCTCAAGACATCCCAGACTGAAATCCAGACCCATAGAGGTCTTGGCTCAGGCCTACTCCCTTGGAGGTCCCAGACTCATGCCCAGACCCACAGAGGTCCTGGCTCAAGCCTAGTTCCTTGGAGGACCCATACTCATGCTGGGACCTGCAGAGGTTCTTACTCAGGTCTACTCCCTTGGAGGTCCCAGACTCATGCCCAGACCCGCAGAGGTCTCTGGTTCCTGCCTATTCCCTTGGAGGTCCCAGACTCACACCCAGATCCACAGAGGTCCTGGCTCAGGCCCACTCCCTCAGAGGTCCCAGACTCACTCCCAGACTCACAGAAGTCTCTGACTCTGGCCCACTCTCTCAGCAGTTGCTTCTCTGTACCTGCTCCTGTGCAGTTTGCTGTTTCAGGCCTGCTCCAGTCTAGTCACTGGCTCAGTCTTATTTCCATAAAAGTCCCTTGTCTGGATCTGCTCCTGCTCCACTGGAGTTCACTGTCTCAGGCCTGCTCTGGCCTTGTTTGCTGGCTCAGTCCTTTTTCCTTAAATCTAAATTTTCTTTTTTTTAACTATTAAAGAAAAAACTTAACATAAGAAAAAGCTAACATCTAAGCTAACAAGACAGGAAAGGATGTGGAAGGTAATTTCTAGGCTTTCATATATTATGGAAAGTTGGGAATACTCTGTTTTTTTCAGAAAGTCAATGACAAGCTATTATTAAAATGGAATTATATGTGCATGTCTTTGTCTTATCAAACCAAGATGAATGGCTTGGAGGGAGAAAGGAGAAATCCTTAACCCCTCTAAAAGATCCATAAGCAAATCATCTTATAAAGTAATTTTGGAGCTTACACCAAAAGATAATTATTAAAACTTTTGATAATCTTCTCCTCATCTCTAGTAACCACTTCCTCATTTCCCACAAGTCCCTTTCCACATTCATGATTCTTATTTGTTTTTGTTTTTCGATACACTGAGTTTTATAAGGATCATCTATGTCACCATGTGGTTAGAACTATCCACTAGAATCTGGTAGACTTCTCAGTACACCATAGATATTTATCTTTGTTTTTGCAACCTTTTTGTGGTATAGGGAGGGCCCAATGTTGATTTCTTTTTCTCCAATTCAGTTGAAAATTAAACAAAATTAGAATGGTGTGTCCTGTTAGGGACTCCAACAGAAAATTAAAGAATAAAGTTGGGATTCAGTTTCAAACATTTTAAATTTGATTAATATTTTAATGTCCCTAGATATTAAAATGCCTCTGAAGTTGATCACCATCTCTCCCCAAGGAGAAATAAGCAGAAGGCCCTATTCACCTAGGTAAGTACTAATACCATGGGAGTCATTTTGATTTCTGTTCCCTAAAGGCTTGGAAGTCATGGCTATTGTGCTGAAATGTATTTCCCTAGGTCCAGTCTGCTGAATATGAGCTTCCCTTTTCTTGACCAGGTAAACTGAAAAACTTCCATGAAGTTCTGGGTGTACATATATGAGATGTAAGCCTCTGTCTTTTTTCATTCACTAACCAAATATTGAGTGCTTAAGACTCAGTACTTTCTTAGAACCTGGGGAATAGCAGTTTTTTATTACTATAGCTCTGTGGTACAGCTTGAAATTAGCAATGGTGATCCCTCCAGAATTTCTTTTATTTATAAGAAAGTGAGTTGAGCAAGCCATGGGAAGCAAGCCAGTAAATAGCTCCCCTTCATGGCCCCTGCATCAGCTTCTGCCTCCAGGATCCTACCCTGTTTAAGTTCCTACCCTGACTTTCTTCAGTGATGAAGAACAAAATGGAAGAGTAAGCCTAATAAACCCTTTCCTCTCAAAGTTGCTTTTTGGTCATGGTGTTTCATCGCAACAATAGAAACCCTAACTAAGATACCTTAGCAAAGAGTCCTAGTAATGTGGAACATGGAGCCCAAACCGGCCATCTTCTCTAACCAGGCAAGATCTCAAGTGGATGGATTGGGACACCAACCCAGCCACAAAATCTTCAACCTATAGCTTGTCCTGCCTGCAGAATGTTCTGGGACCAGAACCTAGCATAATTCTCGTCAGAGAAACCAGGGAGACTTCATGCAGCAACCGATGGGACCAGATGTAGAGACCCACAGCCAAACATTAGTGGCTCTGGGACAGTCCTGCATAGGTAGGGGAGGAAGGATGGGAGGAACCAGAGATGACAGGACACCACAAGAATATGGACCACAGAATCAACTGACTGGGACTCATGGGTTCTCACAGAGATCAGGGATCTTGTAGTGGTCTGACCTAGGACCTCTCCACATATGTTATGGTTCAGTAGCTTGTTGTTCTTGTGGGACTCCTAACAGTGTGAGCAAGGGCAATCACTGACTCTTTTGCCTACTTATAGGGCCCTTTTACTCATACTGTGTTTCCTTGTCCACCCTTGATATGACCGTATGTATCTGATATTATTGTAGCATATTATGCCATGTTTGGTTGATGTTCAAGGGAGGACTGCACTTTTTTGAAAGAAAATGGAGGGGACGTTGATCTGGAGAGATGGGAGATGGGAGAGAGAGACTTGGGGAGGGAAGGGAAGAGAAACTGCAGTCTGGATGTAATATATGAGAGAAGGATAATAAAAAATTGAGAACAGAAAGCTGATAAAAATGTAATTGAATGAGGGGTCCATGTTCTGGCCCTAGCAGGCAGCAGAACTTGGCTGTGTTGGCTATGTGGTTCTGTCTTTAGCGTCAAGTATATAAAAAAGGGGTTATGGGATCTCCCTCCATGACTAAGTAAAGGTGTTGAATCCAGGAGTGTGTCATGGGTATCCCTGCATGGAGGCCTAGAGAGGCCATTGTGTGAAGCTGTGAAGGAGAAGCCTGGATTGCCTTGGAGCTCCCAAGATGTTAGAGATGCCGAGTTGTGGGATAACTGCCAAGGAGAGCTGCTAACGGGAGTGGAACCAGCTCAAGAGAAAGAAGTGTGTTACAGTCGACAGAGCTGAAAGGAGTTGGAGATCTGAAGAAAGCTTTGACATCAAACATGAAGATGCAGAGTTTGGAATTTGTCCAGCTTGTTTTCAGTTTTGCTTTGGTTCAGTATTTTCTCACTATGTTCCCTTTCTCTACCTTTTGGAATGGTACTGTATATCTGTGTCATTGTATGTTGAAAGTATGTGATCTGCTTTTTCATTTTGAGTTTAAAGGCAATTATAGGTAAGAGATTGACATAACATGGGTGGGGGAGAGATGCCCTCTCCCCACCCAACAATGCCTGAGGCGGGCGAGAAAGCTGCCCCCGCCCCTGACCAGCTGCAACATTTAGGAGATCAGGCTCTGCACCTTGAGTGGGCAACCCAACAGAGCCAACCCCACTGGTGGAGGTGTGGCTAAGCCAGCCCTGAAGTTGTGAGTATGGGAGAGCTGTCCCTATTACCCATCTGTCATGTGGCTGTATGGGTCAGGGAGATACTTGATGTGGAAGCCACAAGGAATAAATAAAAGAGATTGCCATGCTTCTTGGAAAAAGACTTTGGAATTTTAAACAATGTTATGACTATTACAGACTATGGGGTCTTTTGAAGTTGGAGTAAATGCAGTTTGCATTATGCTATGGCTACAAGGCCATGAGAGCCAGGGAGTGTAATGTGGTGGTTTAAATGAAAATTGCCCCCATAGACTCATAGAGAATTGCAGTATTGGAGATGTGGCATTGTTGCTGCCTGTCAATCCAGATTCAGAGCTTTCAGCTACTTTTCTAGCACCATTATCTGTCTGGATACCACCATGCTTCCTTCCATGAAGAGAATGGACTAAACCTCTGAAACTATAAGCCAGCCCCAATTAAATGCTTTCCTTTATAAGAGTTGCTGTGGTGATGGTGTCTCTTCACAGTAATAGAGTACTGACTAAAACAAGGGGATTGCAGCTAAAATATTGCCACAAGTCTCAGAAGACAATTTAGACTTTGAAACTGTGTTGTGATTTAAAGATCATGGGGACTTCTGAAGTAGAACTAAGTGCATTTTGCATTATGATGTGGCTATGAAACTGCAGGGGGTCAGAGAGTGGAATGTGGTGGTATGAATGAAAATGACCCCAGAGGCTCATACATTTGAATGCCTGGTTCACAGTTGGTGGAACTGTTTGGGAAGGATTAGGAAGCATGACCTTGTTGGATAAGATGTGTCACTTGATGGCTTTGAGGTTTCTAAAGTCTCTGCCATTCCTAGTTCTATCTCTGTCTCTGTCTCTCTCACTCTCTCTCCATTTGTGTGGATCAGATGTATACTTTCAGTTATTGCTCCAGTGTCATGCCTGTCTGCTGCTGCCATGCTCCCCTCCATTGATGGACATGGAGTCATCCTCTGAAACTGTAAGTCCCCATTAAAGTCTTTCTTCTTTGAGTTGTCATGATGATGGTGTCTCTTCACAGCAATCGAAAAGTAGCTAAGACCCTATTTTTCCAAAAGCTCTCCTCTATCCCCATTTCTCTGGACTTAGTATGTTCTCAACCTCACATACTCTAGTTCTTACTCTCTACACTTTTCTGTGTCCTTGTAGATTCAGTATGCAGTCCTTAAGGAAAACTATCCTGTAGTTCCAACATTCTATGAGGTTGTCACAGCCCTATCTCTGTTGCATCATTCTTAGACATATGGTCTATGTATTTTCCTTTAGTGACCGCTTATCATGGATAGCCCCTCCAAACTCTGGAATGTTTAATTTATGTTATTTAAAATCCAGAAACTTTCCACTCAATTCCTTAGTTATGTCATAGAATTTTAGAATGTGTCCTTCTAACTCAGCTATTTGTCAGGCTCTTCATTCACAATTCATGCCACAACTGAAAGAAATATCAGGTGCCTGGGCCTTGTACACATCCTACCTCATCTTTAATCCTTTTTGCAACATAATTCGTACGAATGCTGATTTTGCTTATAATTTTATAGAATTATTTTCCAAATTCTATAAATGTTCCTGGAATCCTTGTTCCCTTGTTCTCAAGATTCTCTCAATCTCAAAGGCTTTGTAGATGCATGGGACCTACTCCTTCTCCCATCTCTTCCTTTATACTCATCTGTGTGAAATATATGAGACACTTTGTTTCAGTTTATTTCTAATACTGTTTTCTTCTCAGCATTTTAGGAAGGTAGGGACCAAATATATCACTTATTTGGATCTTCTAGAACAATTCTTTCAGAAATCCTTTGAAGTTAGGGAGGTAGTAAGAGGAAAGAGTAAAGAGTAATGAAGACAGGATAATGGGCACTCTGTCAGAACTAGGAGGGTTTTAAAAACTTGAGGGATCATCTTCTTTTATGCATGAAGAAATAGACTCAAAGAGATTGAGATTTGTCCAAGGTCAGACATCAGTTCATAGCATAGTTGTGACTGAAGACTTCAGTTTCCTGACTTTCCACCATGCCCTAATGCTATGTTATTTACACCCAAACTCACGTTCAGTGGCATAATCACTATAGGTGATGATTATTAATAAGCCATATTTTCTAGACCACCTGCCTAGGGCTCAATCATATCATTCCTGGGAAGTCAAGTGGGGCAGGAATGTTTAATGCAAGAAAAATGATCTCAGCTGTTGCTCTTCTCTCTTCCTTTTAGTAAGAGACAACCCCCGAAAACTGAGTCTTTTGAAAGTTTAGAGGCTACCATCCCTCTGCTAAGTGTATCAGATACCCTCAGCCTCTGCTTGACGCAGATGAAACCCTCTCAGGGGAAGGATCAGCTGAGACGGTGTTAGTATACCCTATCCTGAGGGTTGATCTATCTTTATTTATAGGCCAAGTGTCAGAAAACTTCCTGTTGAGAGTGGCTCGTGCCTTACCACACCTTTGCATCCACTCTCACCTTTGGGATATAAGTGGATCCCATATCACGGCTCTGTTTTTTGAGGTCCAAACCAGATACTTGGTGCTAAATCTATCTCTGAAAGGAAGGGTGACATCAGGACTCCAAATGGGAAGCCAGTTGTCATCCAGTTCCTTTTATAGCTCTGACCCAGGTGATGACAGGCCCTCAGAACCATATTCAAAACATGATTGGTATCTAGTATACCTCCAACTTGCTCAGGTCTTGAGGAATTTATTTTGGTCTACTCAGTTGCTGCCCTTCTTCATAGTCCACACGGACTCTTACCAGTTTCTTCTTGGTTTCTAGTCTAGAGGTTTCTAGGACAAGCCAGTGTAGTGAAAAGAATCAACTTTAGAGCAGGATACACCAAACCCCAAATTTTTGGTCTGCTAAGTTGAGCAATTTGTAGAACATGTGTTGTCCTCAATTTCCCATCTGGAAAATGTAATGCTAGATAACATTTGTTGCAGGATGATTGTAAAGATTTATTAAAATCAAATTTAAGGATGTCCTCATCCTGGGTCCTAGCACACATGTATGCCCACAAATCCTAAATTCCTTCTTCTTCCCATGTCCCTCTACCAATTCTATATGTCTATCATTCACTCAGACACTCACTTGCTTATTCAACAAATGTTTATTGATAGAAATAGAAAAGTCAGTGGATTTTGTTTCCTGACAACCCAATGTAATGAAAGTGGCTTCTCTTTTAAATCAAACATGCTTGAATTGAGCATGCTGCCACTTGCTACTTGGCAGATCTAAAATCAATCATTTTCCCTGTTTGAGCATCTGTTTTTATACCTGAAACCTTGGGGTCACTAGAAATGATAATAATGGCAACAACAATAAACTAGTTGGATTGGAAATAAATCTTTTCTCTAAGACTATTACATGATTGATAGTCTGTAAATATCTGTTGATTTCAATATGAGAATCCAAGATTCATTTTCCAAATGAGTTTACAGGAGTTCTTCTGCATCATCAAGGTGGTGTCCCAGAAACAGCACCACTGCAAGTGTACCCACATACGGGCCATTCATCCCACATTTCGCCTGAGTTGTGTTCAAGTTTCTTAGAATTGGGATGACTTGTCAACCTGTTTTGTAAGTTATATTCAGATAATTTCTCATGGAGATGCTGTCTTCCACAATAAGGGTGCCTCTAGGATCATGTTACTCTAGATGGCTATAGGATATGGCTAGAAGAACTTCATATTACTTGAGTAATCAGCTCTGGAGTGATTGAAATCTTAAGGAAGACCCTAGTTTCTGAGCAAGTAAGAATAAACTGATGTACAGCTACTCATTATTTGAGTATTTCTGTTGTGAAAAGACCATTTAGCCATACTTGATAACTGAATTAGGCATCAGGAAAATTGAGTTCTGCTCCTGGGTTTCTGAGTATTCTTATCTATAGTCAATTATAATTATCCATTTCCAGAGGGTCTTAGTATCTTTATTTTGGAAACAAACATTTTATTTAGCTGTTCTGAGAATTGAGGTTTTACTTAGTAACTGGATCCGACTAGATACATGATTGCTTTTATTCATATTCCATGGTTTTGGACCCGTTCTCTGCTCACATTTCTTCCTATAAGGGCGAGTTGCATAAAGGGATATCAAGTTAGAACTTTTTGTGTTGTACTATGGCAATGTTGGGAGAAGCAAAAATTATGACTATTGGTTGAAAGAAGGTGTTGACAATGTTTGTATGTTTAATTAGCTAAGCTCTGCATGTCACTTTAAGACTTCAAGTATGAGAATTGTTCATACCTAGAATTCTTTGTAATTCTAGACAAGGACTAATGATTTCTTTTCCCCACATATTCCCTGGAAAGTTCCCTAATAAATTCCAGTATACTTCGGGTACTGGATTTGGATTTCTTGAGCAATTTCTGCCATCTTTTCTGTATCCCTGGTCCTAGATGAAGCTACCTTTCTTCCCATAACCACTCTACAGTGATCTAGTTGGTTCTTAAAGGTAGCCCATAGTGACAAGCAACTAATTTTCCTCAAAGAAGTCTGAGATTTTGACTCAGTCTTTAAGGATATTTTGTCACCATGGGAAACTTGGATGGAGGTTCCAAGGTACGAGAATCCCTTAGAAACATTGGTGGGATACTAGAAGCACCAGAGAACTTGAAACAATCCAATAAATGTAGTAAGATCCCTTTCTTACATTTTTTGGGAACACAACCACAGGTTCTAGGCCAGATTTATGGAACCAGACATGAGTCTCCTGTTATGGAGCAAGTCTAAAATACAACCAGAAATCAGTTGCTTACTAATGTTAATTAGTTTCACTATTGTACCCATGGACGTACCTTCCATGCTGGTCATTATTATCTTTCACAGGAGCCACAGCTGAGTAAGGCTACTGATGGATTTTATGCCTAGGAGCCTGCCTGGTACCTTGTAGTACTTATGAAAGCTCATCAGCAGGGAGAAATCTTCCCTGTCAGTACCAATTTTATTTCTTCATGTCCTATGGCCAAAGAGTCAGGTGTTTTCAGCAATAGGGGTCTTACAATCAAGTTATGATGGACAACCCAAAAGAACAGAAATAGCCTGCATTATTTTGGGAGTCAGCCATCTTTAACCAAGAACTTGTGGAAAGGTATCCTAAATCTGGCACTGTGCTTTCTTTGGCCATCTATTATGTCTGGAATGAACAGTCTTCTGTGTACAGTAACCGTGGTCAAGCTCGTGTGTGTGTGTGTAGCTTATAAAATAGTAGGTTTCCATATGGCTTTTTAAACATCCTTAGTGTTAATGATCTTCTCCATCCCCCTCTTCTTCCCTACCTTCCCAACCTTCTTTTTTTTCTTTCTTTCTTTTCCTTTTATTTTGAGACAGCTTTGGAGCCTGTACTGGAATTAGCTCTTGTAGGCCAGGCTAACCTCAAACTCCCAGAGATCTGCCTGCCTCTGCTTACAGAGTGCTGGGATTAAAGGCGTGTGCTGCCACTGCCTGGCAACCTTTTTTTTTCTTTATTTTATTTTTTTAAAAAAGAAAACAAACTATCTTTTGTGATTTTACATACCAATTCCAGTTCCCACTCCCTCCCCTTCTCCCATTCCCTCCATCTTCAACTCTACCCTATCCCCATCTACTCCGCAGAGAGGGCAAGGCACATAGCTCCAAGGAAGGACCAAGGCCCTCCCCACTCAAGGTATCTATCCAGAGAAAATGGATTCCAAACAGTCAGTATAAGCAGCAGGGACAACTGGTGCCCACAGTTTGCCTCAGCCACACATTCAGAGGGTCTAGATTGGTCTTATGCTGGTTCCTTCCCTTTCCAGCCAGAGCTCCCATTAGCTCAGGTAAGCTGTTTCAGTGGGTGTCCCCATCATGGTTTTGATCTCTTTGCTCATATTCTCACTCCTCCTACTCTTCAACTGGACTTTGGGTGCTCAGCCCAGTGCTCTGCTGTGGGTCTCTGCCCCTGTCTCCATCAGTTGATGGGTAAAGGTTCTATGGTGACATTTAGGATAGTCATCACTCTGACTACAGGGCAAGGCCAGTTGAGGGAATAAGATAGTCAAGATATGGGGAGGACAGAGAGGGAGAGCAAGGAAAGAGGTATCTTGATTGAGGGAGCCATTATAGGGCTAGCAAGAAAACTGGCACTAGAGAAATTCCCAGGAATCCACAAGGATGACCCCAGCTAAGACCCTAAGCAATAGTAGAGAGGCTGCCTGAACTGGCCTCAACTTTCTTTTATTTTATCTCCTTCCCCATTATTCCCCTTTCATGTCACCTCTTCTACTATTCTCCCTCCCTTAAAGTCTTTCTTCCCCTTCCACAACAATGGTCCCTTTCTTCTTTCCTGGATTATTTAGGTACTTCAAATTAAATACAAGATTCAACACTAAGTCCACACATGAATGAGAACATATAACATTCTTATTTTGTATGTTTGCACTATCTCACTCAGTGTGTTTTTCAGTTCTAACCATTTACCTTGGTAGGGTTTGTTACCATCATTAATGTGTTGCATTTTTTCTACTGCTTTTGTTAACAATTCAAAGATGTGTTTGATTAAATAAAATTCACCTGCAAGCAGGAGGCTGAGTCAGCAAGTAGCTGACAAGAAGTGGTAAGGAGGAATCACGTGTAGCAAGTGTTTTTAAGTGGGAGCAGAGAAAAAGGATCTGGGAATGAGAGAGGAAGGGTGAGGACTTCAGGGGTCAGCCACCCAGCTACACAGCCAGACACTGAGGAATACAGGAATAGAGAAAGAAAAAAGCCCAGAGGCCAAAGGTAGATAGCAAGAAACAAGCAAAGCTAAGGCTGGGCATTCATAGCTAAGAATAAGCCTCCATGTGTGATTTATCTGGGAGCTGGATGGTAGGATCCCTAAAAGCCAAAAGTGTAAAACATCGCACCACACATTCCTTCACAGCCAATTCTGTTGGATAGTTATATGAACCTTTATATAGCATAACTATGTATAGTGGTATATTAATTGTGTTTTAATAAATAAGGCTTGCCTGAAGATCAGAGAGCAAAGCAGCCATCCTGGTCAGTCACACAGACCAGGGAGTGGTGGCACACACCTCTAATCCCAGGACTTGGGAGACAGAGGTGGGTGGATCTCTGTGAGTTCAAGGCCACCTTGGAGTACACAAGATTAGATCTGTCTAACAGAGGAACAGAGCTCACACAAAGGTGATCTCAGCACTTGGAATCACATGCCTTTAATCCCAACACTAGGGAGGTAGAGATAGGCACAATATGTCTGGGCAGAGAAAGATATATAAGGTGGAAAAGACAGTGGTGTAGGAGGTTCTTCTGTATTTGTGTTGCTTTCATTGGTGAATAAAGAAACTGCCTTGGCCTTTTGATAGGGCAGAAATCAGGTAGGTAGAGTAGACAGAACAGAATGCTGGGAAGAAGACAGGGAGAGCTGCTGCCATGAAGCTGCCAGGTCAGACGTGCTGAATCTTTCCCAGTGAGCCACGACCTCATGGTGACATACAGATTATTAGAAATGGGTTGAATCAAGATGTGAGAGTTAGCCAATAAGAGGCTAGAACTAATGGGCCAGGCAGTGATGTAATTAATACAATTTCTGTGTAATTATTTCGGGGGTTAAGCTAGCTGGGAACTGGGTACCGGGAACACAGCCCGCTCTTTCTTGCTACAGATTGGCACCTCAACGTGGTTGACTGACTCCACATAAAATCTTAAGAGCTTAAAAAAGAAAACAGAGGAGTACCAGTAGATTCATCTGGAGGGGTAAGTGTGTGCTCACCCGGCTGGCCAGACACCCAGGGAATGGAATACAGGCACCCTCCAATCCCCTAAACTTTCTGTCCATTCAGCGGGGATTCTCTCCTGCTACTGGCTTTCTCTACTTATCACACCCCAGCTTGCCCCCAAGAAACCCTTTCCATCAGTGTGGTCCTAGATCCCCCAAATCAGCCTGCTTCAGGGCTGAGGGTCCAGGGACACAGTGGTGAGTGGAAGGCTGAGGGGTTGGATTCTTTGTTCCATGGAGCTGGCATCTACCAAGCCTGACCTTTTGTCTTCGAGGTCCTTGGCCAGTAAGTGGCCCTGATTCAGTACCAGTAGATCTGAATCTGGAGGGGGTCCTTAGATCCAGGACCACAGCCTACTTCAGAGAGGAGGGGATCTGAGAGCCAACTCCAGTACTGAGGGTGCCTAAGAGAGGGCAGAACAAGAAAAATCTCCAAGAACACAGTTAGCCACAGCAAAAATCAGACCAAGCTACCGAGACTTTCCTGACTGCATTTGAAGGAAGAGATGGGCAGGTGCCAATGCAAGAATTACTCCAACAACCTGAAAAGCAACATGATAACACCAGAATCCAGCGAATATGCAACAGGAAGACTTGAACAACCTAATCCGGAAGAAGTAGAAGAACTCGACTTTAAACCTAACTTTATGAAGTGATAGAGACCATTAAAGAGGATGTGAAAAACTCCTTTAAAGAAATGGATGAGAAGACTAACAAAAAGTTAGAAGAAATTAATAAATCCCTCAAAGATACCCTAAAAAAAAACAAGAAAAAGCAATCAAACAGATAATGGAAACAGTGCAAGACTTGATAACTGAAATGGAGGCAATGAAGAAAACACAAACCGAGGGATGGCTAGATATGGAACTACAGAGACAAGTATAACCAACAGAATACAAGAGGTAGAAGAAAGAATCTCAGATGCTGAAGATATTATAGAGGAAATAAACTCATTGATCAAAGAAAACAGCAGATCCAACAAATTCTTAACACAAAACATCCAGGAAATCTGGCACACCATGAAAAGACCACACCTAAGAATAATAGGGGTAGAAGAAGGAAAAGAATTACAACTCAAAGGCCCAGAAAATATATTCAACAAAATTATAGAAGACAACTTTCCCAACCTAGAGAAGGATATTCCCACGAAGGTACAAGAAGCATACAGAACACCAAATAGACTGGATCAAAAAAAAATCCCCTCGCCACACAATAATCAAAACACAAAACATACAGAATAAAGTAACATATAAAGGTAAACCTACCAGAATTACACCTGACTTCTCTATGGAAACCATGAAAGCCAGAAGGTCTTGGATAGATGTGCTGCAGACACTAAGAGAGCATGAACTACTATACCCAGCAAAGCTTTCTTTCACCATCAATAGATAAAATAAGATAATCCAGGATAAAAACAAATTTAAGCAGTACGTAGCCATAAACCCAGCCTCAAAGAAAGTAGTAGAAGGAAAATCACAACTAAAGGAAGCAAACAACACCCATAATGACACAGACATGTAACAACCCTCCACCAGCACAACTCAAAGAAGGGAAACACACAAACTCTACCACCAAAAAAATAACTGTAGATAACAACCACTGGTCATTATTATCACTTAATATCAATGGACTCAATTCACCTATAAAAAGGCACAGGTTAAGAGAAGAGATACGAAAACAGGATCCAACATTCTGCTGTTTACAAGAAACACACTTCAACAACAAAGACAGACATTATCTCAGAGTAAAGGGTTGGGAAAAGGTTTTTCAATCAAATGGACCTAAGAAACAAGTGGGTGTGGCTATACTAATAGCTAACAAAATCGACTTCAAACTAAAATCAATCAGAAGAGATGGAGATGAACACTTTATACACATAACAGGAACAATTCATCAGGATGAAGTCTCAATCATGAATATCTATGCCCCTAATATAAAAGCATCCACATATGTAAAGGAAACATTACTAGAACTCAAAGCACACATCAAACCCCACACACTAATAGTAGGAGATTTCAACAATCCTCTCTCACCAATGGACAGGTCAATCAGACAGAAACCTAACAGAGAAATATGAGAACTAACAGAGGTAATGAATCAATTGGACTTAACAGACATCTGTAGACTTTCCACCCAAATAGGAAAGAATATACCTTCTTCTCAGCATCTCATGGAACCCTTTCAAAAATTGATCACATACACAGTAACAAAGCAAACATCCACAGATACAAAAAAAATTTAGTAACCACCTGTGTCTTATCGGATCACCATGGAATAAAGTTAGAATTTAACAACAATTCTACCTTCAGAAAGCCTACAAACTCATGGAAACTGAACAGTCAACTACTGAACCACCCCTGGGTAAGGGAAGAAATAAAGAAAGAAATTAAAGTTGTCCATAAATTCAATGAAAATAAAGATGAAACATACCCAAATCTATGGGACACTATGAAAGCAGTGCTAAGAGGAAAGTTCATAGCACTAAGTGCCCACATTAGAAAAACAGAGAAAGCTTACATTAGAGACTTAACAGCACAGCTGAATGCTCTAGAAAAAAAAAGAAGCAGACTCACCCAGGAGATGTAGAAGAATGGAAATAATCAAACTGAGGGCTGAAATCAACAAAATAGAAACACAAAACAATTCAAAGGATCAATGAAACAAAGAGCTGTTTCCTTGAGAAAATCAACAAGACTGACCTCCCCTATCCAAACTAATCAAAAGGGAGAGAGAGAACATGCAAATTAACAAGATCAGAAATGAAAAGGGGGATATAACAACAGATACTGAGGAAATTCAGAGAATCATTAGGTCTTACTACAAAAGCCTGTATGCCACAAAGTTGGAAAATGTAAAAGAAATGGACAATTTTTTGATAAGTACCATATACCAAAATTAAATCAAGACCAGGTGAACAACTTAAAGATACCTATAGGTCATGAGGAAATAGAAGCTGTCATTGAAAACCTCCCAATCAAAAAAAGCCCAGGACCAGATGGTTTTAATGCAGAATTCTACCAGAACTCCAAAGAAGAGCTGATACCTATACTCCTTAATGTGTTTCACATAATAGAAACAGAAGGGTCATTGCCAAACTCTTTTTATGAAGCTACAGTTACCCTGATACCAAATCCACACAAAGACCAACCAAGAAAGAGAATTACAGACCAATCTCACTCATGAAGATCGATGCAAAAATTCTCAATAAAATATTTGCAAACCGAATCGAAGAACACATCAAAAAATTATCCATTATGATCAAGTAAGCTTCATCCCAGAGATTCAGGGCTGGTTCAACATATGAAAATATATAAATGTAATCCATCATATAAATAAATTGAAAGAAAAAACCATATGATCATTTCATTAGATGCTGAAAAAGCATTTGACAAAATTCAACACCCCTTTATGATAAAGGTCTTGGAGATATTAGGGATACAAGGATCATATTTACTATAATAAAAGCAATATACAGCAAGCCAACAGCTAACATCAAATTAAATGGAGAGAAACTCAAAGCCATTCCACTAAAATCAGGAACAAAACAAGGATGTCCATTCTCTCCATATATCTTCAACATAGTGCTTGAATTTCTAGCAATAGCAGTAAGACTACATAAGGAGATTAAGGGGATTCAAATTCGAAAGGAAGAAGTCAAACTTTCGTTATTTGCAGATGATATGATAGTATGCATCAGTGACCCCAAATACTCTACCAAAGAACTCCTACAGCTGATAGATACCTTCAGTGATGTGGCAGGATACAAGATCCACTCAAAAAAATCAATAACTCTCTTATACACAAAGGAAAAGAAGCAGAGAGGGAAATCAGAGAAACTTCTCCTTTCACAATAGCCACAAATAGCATAAAGTATCTTCGGGTAACACTAACCGAGGAAGTGAAAGATCTATTGAACAAGAACTTTAAGGGTTTGAAGAAAGAAATTGAAGAAGACACCAGAAAATGCTCTTGGATTGGTAGGATCAACATAGTAAAAATGGCAATCCTACCAAAGGCAATCTATAAATTCAAGGCAATTCCCATCAAAATCCCAACAAAATTCTTCACAGACCTTGAGAGAACAATAATCAACTTTATATGGCAAAACCAAAAACCGAGGATTACCAAAACAATCCTATACAATAAAGGAACTTCCGGAGGCGTTACCTCCGGAACTCTATTACAGAGCTTCAGTAATGAAAACAGCTTGGTATTGGCATAAAAACAGAGACGTCAAAAAATTTAATCGAATTGAAGACCCGGATATTAACCCACAAACCTATGAACACCTGATATCTGACAAAGAAACTAAAATCATACAATGGAATATAGAAAGCATCTTCAACAAATGGTGCTGGCATAACTGGATCTCAACCTGTAGAAGAATGAAGATAGACCCATATCTATCACCATGCACAAAACTCAAGTCCAAATGGATTAAAGACCTCAATATAAATCCGACCACACTGAACGTGATAGAAGAGAAAATGGTAAGTAGTCTGCAACACATGGGTACAGGAGACCACTTCCTATGTATAACCCCAGTTGCGCAGACAATGAAAGCAACAATGAATAAATGGGACCTCCTGAAACTGAGAAGCTTCTGTAAAGCAAAGGATATGGTCATTAAGACAAAAAGGCATCCAACTGAATGGGAGAAGATCTTCACCAACACCATATCAGACAAAGGTCTGATCTCCAAAATATATAAAGATCTCAAGAAACTAGACATTAAAATGCTAAATTACCCAATCAAAAAATGGGGTAATGATCTAAACAGAGAATTCTCAACAGAAGAAGTTCAAATGGCCAAAAGATACTTAAGGTCATGTTCAACTTCCTTAGCGATCAGGGAAATGCAAATCAAAACAACTTTGAGATACCATCTTACACCTGTCAGAATGGCTAAAATCAAAAACACCAAGGATAGCCTATGCTGGAGAGGATGTGGAATCAGGGGAACTCTCATCCATTGCTGGTAGGAATGCACACTTATGCAACCACTTTGGAAATCAGTGTGGCAGTTTCTCAGGAAATTGAGAATCAACCTACCTCAGTATCCAGCAATACCACTCTTAGGAATATACCCAAGAGATGCCCAATCATACTACAAAAGCATTTTTTCAACTATGTTCATAGCAGCATATTTTGTAATAAAAAGAACGTGGAAACAACCTAGATGTGCCTCAATGGAAGAATGGATAAAGAAAGTGTGGAATATATTCACATTAGAGTACTACTCTGCTGTATAAAACAATGCCATCCTGAATTTTGCATGCAAATGGATGGAAATAGAAAACATTATCCTGAGTGAGATAACCCAGACCCAAAAAGATGAATATGGTATGTACTCACTCATTATTGAACTGTAGCCATTAACAAAGGACATTGAGCCTATAGTTTACAAGCCTAGAGAAGCCAAATAACAAGGTAAAATCAAGGAAAAACTATATAAATCCACCTGGATATTGGAAGCAGACAAGAACACCAGGCAAAAGTTGGGAGTAAGGGGGTGGGTATAGGAGCAGAGGTGGGGTTGGGAAAAGGGAAGGGGGGGGAAGAGAAGACAGTAGGGGAGGATTGGGGAGTGCTTCAGGGAGTGCGAGGGCTGAGATGGAGGAAAGGCAGATATAGGAGCAGGGAAGAAGATATCTACATTAAGGGAGCCATTTTATGTGTGGCATGAGACTTGCCTCTAGATGGGAACCCAGGTGTCCACGGGATGTCCCCAGCTAGGTCCTTGGGCAGAAGAAGAGAGGGTGCCTGAACTGGCCTTGCCCCATAATCACATTGATGATTATCTCGAATATCACCATAGAATCTCCGTCCGGCGATGGATGGAGATAGAGACAGGGGTCTACATCAGAGCACTGGACTGAGCTCTCAAGGTCCAGTTGAAGAGCAGAAGGAAGAAGAAGATAATCAAGGAAGTCAGGACAGTGAGGGGTTGATCCACCTACTGAGACAGTGTGACTAATCTAATGGGAGCTCACCAAATCCAGCTGGACTGGGACTGAAGGAGCATATGATCAAACCGGAGTCTCTGAAGGTGGCTGACAATGGGGGCAGACTGATAAAGGCACTGGGACTTGTTTCTACTGCATGTACTGGCTTTTTGAGATCCTAGTCCATTTGGATGCACAGCTTCCTAGGCCTGGATGGAAGGGGGAGGGCCTTGGACTTCCCACAGGGCAGGGTACTCTGCCCTCTGTTAAGACTGGAGGGGGAGGAAGGAGGATGAGTAGGGGAGGGAGAGGGATGGGAATAGGAGGAGGGGAAAAAAAGAAAACAGAGTTTAACACAACTTTTTGCTGTTTGCCGGTGGGGTGCCGCAGAGAAAATTTCCTCGCTCAGCAGCCACAACAATAAAAAAGCCAAAGCAGTTGTAAAATGCTGGCTTTCTGGGCTTTGCTGCCAGCGCCATCTCTGGCTTCTGCTGGAGACAGAGAATTTGGACTGAGTTTGTCACTAAAGTGCTAAGGCTTGCTTGATGGCAATGTGGACTGCTGTGTGCCTGGAACTGTGCACAGCTCAGGAGCACCAAATGGCTCTGAAGCAGGAGCAGCTCAGTCATTCTGAACTGTGGTCATCTCAGGCAGGAACTATCGTAATTATCATGATTTCAGCCCAGTTAAGGTTTAGACTGGGCAGAAAACAGGCGGTATTGTATTACCCTTACATGGCTCAACTTAAGTTTTTAAGAAGTGCTTAGCATTTTAAGAAGTACTCCTGTATAGTAAAGAATTACAGCTCGGTGGGGCTTTGGTACCCCAGCACTCTCTCTTCCTGCGCTGAGATCGGTGGCGCACACCTGTAAGGTCCAGGTGGGCTTCTTTGTTCCACAGGACCCTGAACCCTCCCTCCCGCAAGATCACCCACCCACCCCACCCC
>PVIU01025795.1:0-23107 GCA_004026605.1 Ondatra zibethicus | reverse complement strand
TAATAACCTATAGACAGGCATGGTAGAATGAATTTGAAATGCCCATTCTCAGGATGATAAAGATGGAGGATTAGAAGTTTGAGGGCAGGCTAGGGTCTGTAGAGAATTCCTGTTCTAAAGAGACTATCTTATAAACATTCATTTCATAGCATTGGGTTTAGTAAAACTACATATTTGCCAACATATGAGACCTGACAATTGCATTATTTTCATGATTTTTAATTAAACAGTTATGGCCAGTTTTGGCATGATATCAAAAATAGCTACAAACAGTTGTTAAAAGTGTATATATATATTTTTAAATTTGAAGATCGTTAGTTGTAAATAACAAATACTGGCTTTCCCCAACTTCCCATGAAAATGTTGAAAGATCACTCAAACATCTGTGATTCTGTTCTCTGCCTTTTTGTAATTTTGTAATTTTTCTTTATATTTCATAATTAAGAGGCAGAATGATGTAGAGTGAAGAGCCCAGATTTTAGAATTAAATATAACTACATTGTAATCCCCAGTAGCTAATCCATTTACTAGCTGTGTGTTCTCTGGCAATTTATATGTCCTTTGTTTTTACTTCCGGGAAAAATAACAGTGTTTTTCAAAAACATAGTACACATTTGTGCAATTTTAAATATCAGAGAATAAAGATTGTTCACTTTTTAATATTTTATTAGAGTCTTGTTTGTTTGAATAGTGCAACAGTTTAAATATGTTTATATTTAAAATTTAACTATGCTTTTTCTTATGTAAATGCAAATTAGTATTTTCTTAATTAGAAAACTATAAATCCTTATATTGGTTTCTAGATTAATCCAACTAGTTGCCTACGTCACAAGGAAATGGTAAAGGTTTAGAAGCATAAAAGCAACAGTTTTGTAATACTAGAAAGATCTACATCCTGGAAATCCTCTTTTGAACACTGAGGAATGAATAATTTCTTTTATAAAAATTAATTTATTCAACAAACTATATTTTCTGTTTTTACATAGCACTCCCAGTTCCCACTCCACCCCATACCCTACACCCATCCACACTTCAGAAAGAGTAAGGCTTCCAATGTGAAGTCAACAAAGTCTATCACATTGCTTTGAGACAGAACCAAGGCCCTTCCTTTTACATGTAGGCTGAGGAAGGTATGCATCCAAGAGAATAGGTTCCTCAAAACCAGTAAAAGCAGTAGAGATGAATTCTGATCTCACTGCCAGTGACCCCACAGTCTGTCACTCACATACAACTGTCATTCACATTCAGAGGACCTAGTTTGGTCCTATGCTGGTTTTCCCACTGTCAGGCCTGAGTGGGTGGGCTCCCATTAGCTAATGAAAGCTGTTTCAGTGGGTATCCCATCATGGTCTTGACCCCTTTCTTCTTGACCCCTTTGCTCATATTATCGTTTTGTTCCCACAGTGCTTCTTCTCTGTGTATTCTGCACCTGCTTTCATCAGTTGCTGGATGAAGGTTCTAAGGTGACATTTAAGATAGTCATCAATCAAGCCGGGTGGTGGCACATCCCAGCACTCGGGAGGCAGAGTCAGGCAGATCTCTGTGAGTCCAAGGCCAGCCTGGTCTACAAGAACTAGCTCCAGAACAGGCTCTAAAACTACAGTGAAACCCTGTCTTGAAAAACCAAATAATAATAATAATAATAATAATAATAATAATAATAATAATAATAATAATGTCATCAATGTGACTACAGGACAATGCCAGTTAAGGTAACCTCTCCACAAAAGCTTAGTGTCTTAGCTGGGCTCATCCTTTTGGACTCCTGGGAATTTCTCTAGTGTCAGGTTTCTTGCTAGATTCATAATGGCTCCCTCAATCAAGATATATCTTTCCTTCCTCTCCCTCACTGTCGTTCCCCTATCTCAGCCATCTTGTTCCCTCAAGTTCCTCTCCTACTTCCCCTTCTTCCCTCCTACTTCCCCTTCTTCATTCTTCCTTCCCTTCTGTCCTCACTTCCCCCATTCTTGGGTTACTTAGCACCCCATTGTTTTGTTTCTTTTTTTAAACTAAGTTCAGCAGTCTGTGACATATAAGAAGGAAGTCACTTTACTCAACTGAGTGACTTAGAGTCCTCAAATACAAGCTAAAGATGCCTCTTGAGTTGCTTAGTCTGCCCTTTTACATCGAGGAAGCAAATACTTCTCTTGGTCACTATAATACCAATTAATTTAGTAGTTGAGAAAGAATTTATGCAAAATCTTTCAGTTTTCTTGCTTACCAGCTTCTAATCTTCAAAAACACTTGATGAAGAAGTTTCTCAAAGAATACTAGTATTTCAGAATACATATAAACAGATTATTAGAGTAGGGAGAATCTATACATGAAGATACTTTTTTTATTTTTTTCTCTCTCTTTAGCACACACACACAGCAGACACCATACACACACACAAACACACACATACACACAGACGCACTTTAATGAAGACAAAAATCTCCAAATACTCTTTGAAATACTACTTGATGATCTATGTACATGATCTTTTTTGTTAACTCACCTATGAGTACAGAAATACCATCAGTTTTATATGACAGAACTCAACACAGGGGAAAGGATTTTAATATAGGCTATGCAATTAGTAAATGATGGAACCAAGAATTAAATCATAGTCCATTTACATACACAAGCTACATCCATCTCCCTCTCTCTAGAGGGAAAAATGTTTTGAAACTAATTTAAACTAATGTACTATAATTATAGTGAATAATTAACCAGTACTACAGCAAATACAAAGTCTTGAATTCTATAGAGAAAATTTATTCAGAATAGGAAAGATGGGTATCCTATAAATTGCTGAATTTTATGACTTTTTATTGTATTATTTATATTCCAAATTGTCATAAAAACAATTGAAAATTTATCTCAAACGGCCTCTGGAAAAGACTCGTGCACAGAGTCAATCTGAAACTTTGTGTTTCCTCTGGGAAAGAGGCTGTCTGCATCTGATATCTATTTATGTCCTTGTGTTTCCTCACCCTAACTTTTGCATTTTCCAAAACAACTCTTCTTGAATAGTTGAAATCTGTGCCAAGTACTATCTGAAAGGTTTCCAAGTTCTAGTTCACACTCTGTCAGCTTCTGATTTATTTATTTATTTATTTTATTTCTCACAAACCACTCCAAGACTCCCAGCCAAACACAGACCAGGCCAAGGACACGTTCTGATCTACCAAAACTACTTTAAAACTGTAGTTCAATTCTGATAAATTATCTGAAAATAAACTAGATATTCTTGTAGTAGTGAACACACAGTCTGAACACAGCAGAAATTTCAGAATTTATAGTGCTTCATCTGCAGAATATATCAGTTAAAAATAGTTTTCTTACATTTTCTCTTACACATCTATTAATTAGAATGATTGTACTACATCTCTAAACATAAAAAGTAGTTTTCAATATCCCTCTGAATTTTATTAATCAATCTTGCTTAAATATTTGTGTTTTCTAAAATAATTGAAATATACATAAGTGTAAAGATTCCTATATTTAATAAATGGCAAATCAGATCTTTAAATGTTCATGTTAACATATGAGCAAATGGTCACTAATATCATCTTTTGCTGGCATTCTCTAATAGCCTGTAGAAATTTGCTAATGATTTAGATTTAGATGATTATCTCAAAAGGTACTACCATAAACAAAAAGAAATATTTCATCTATTATATTATGAAAATATTGAGTAGGGATAAATATATCATAAGAAAAATCTATTATTCATATAAACTAATAAATTACTACATTCTTAGAAACAATCACCATAATAAAATAAAAATGTAATTTGTCCTAATGAAGCTTATACATCTATACTCATTAAGAAGATCACATATGTTGAATATTTACAGTGTGCACATAATGTAATATATTCACAATAGTTCAATAGATTTTTGTTTGTTTGTTTGTTTGTTTTCTAAGACAAGGTTTCTCTATAGCTTTGGAGCCTGTTCTAGAACTCACTCTTATAGACTAGCCTGGACTTGAACTGAGAGAGATGCACCTAACTCTGCCTCCTGAGTGCTGGGGTTAAAGGCATGCGTCACCACTGCCATGCACAGTAGTTTTTTAAATTAACTTTCTTATTTCTCCTAGTAATTTTAACAAAGTAATTATATCTAATGTGTACTTCTACCATATACAGAAAAAGCAATTAGGACAAAGTATCCTATTAATTGCTATAGACTGGCAGATTTACTCAACTCCTGAATCTAAGCATTCATTTAGTTCATAGATAATGATGAACTGCATCATATTCTTGCTCCTACCATCTTATTCAAATGATTAGCATTAAACAAAACTATTAATTTATTTTGGTTTGGGATAATTTCACGTATTAATACTGTATTTATACCACTGTAAGTCAACTAACTCCTATAAAGTTTTGTAATGGTCTCCATATGATGCCCAAACCAGCTTCTTGGATAGCAATTAGGAGCTACCCTTATCTGTCAATGTTAGGATAAATATTTATAATGAAAGAATTATACTGGTTTAGGAAAGTGAGAGTAATATCTTCTACTCTAGGGTTTATAGCTTCACCGGTTACAGGTGCCTGGCTAGGTTTATAATAACAAGGATGAAATCCCTGCCATTGAGACCAATTAGATTGAGGTTCATTACCCCTAAGAATAAATACTAACCTTTTACCCTTGGGTATATATTGTCATACAGGTGATTGTCCATTGACATAAGACCTGGGTAGGATTACTGACTAATTCTTTTCCCTTGGCATCTTGAGAAGCTCTTTCAGATACTATATGAGCTAGTTTGTAGGAATGAGGCTATTGGTTCAGTTCCAAGTGCCTTCCTCCAAGTCATGTGTCTAAAGTGTGTAGTACCTTCAGCCCTAGGATTTTACCTTCAAATTCCGCGAGGAAACCAAAGACAACGTCAATAGCTTATATTGCTCTGGCAGTTTCATGTTGTTTGCCGGCCGGCAATCCAAACACACGTTTCCCACGCTTGCTATTCAAATACGTGGTACATATTCTCTAGCTTTGAAGAAGCACTGACTCTGCAATTCGTTTTAAAGGAAATACTCTACATTTTAAAATTGAGGGTAGACCAATTAATCAGACTCTGTGGATTATTCTCTTGAAATATTTTGGGAACGGGAATCTGCAGTGCAGTATAGAAAAGGTAAAGAAATAATGCATGAAGAAGAAAACAGGCTTGAGGCCTCTGGTTTCTGCTACCCTATTGATGCTGGTCCCTTACTGGAACTCCATTTAGTTATCCCGTTGCTGCCCTATACTGATGAAATCCTACAGCTTTGGGTCTGCAGGATTGCTCTCTTCATGTGCTCTCTGCAGTGAACACTCACAAGCAAAGATATGTGGACAAAAGGGTTTACTACATGACTTGCTATGTCATAATTAAGCTTCTATGGTGATATTTTCCCCCTTCTTTTTACTTTTTCTCTTAAAATTTATCTGCGGAAGGGAGGGGCTTTGAAGGGAGAATGCAGATACACAGGGATGGGAAATGAATGGGATCGAGATGCAAGATGTCAAAGACACAACGAATAAATAAAAGAAAACCCAAACCAAAAAAAAAAAAGAAAAAGAAGACAGAAATTCAAATGATTGAATATATACATATACATATGTCTAAATAAAATAGTATATGATTACAAAATGTTGGAAACCAAGAATAAGTGAAAATTCTGAAGTTTTCACTTACATGATAATGGTTTATGTAACACACCAAGCCTTTTTTTTTTTTTCAAAGCACAATACCCCAAAATGAAATAAATGTCAGTGACTGTGTGGCCTTTAGTAAATAACTTCAAATAAGTGGCTGCCCAACATCTTCTCTGTAGCTTCTCCAAGTATTGTTCTTCCAAAACTTATCAAACTGGAAATAATTTGCACCAGAGTATGAAATCGATAGTGCCATTTCACCTCCTCCTGCTATTTCTCTTCCACTATTATCTAACAGATAGAAAATTGCTTTTAAATTTGTAAATACTTTTAATAATAAATACTAAAGAGATAATTTTAACTCACACAATATCTATTATATATATATTACATATGCACAAAATAGTACTATGTTAAAAATATATGATCAATAATTCATACATATGCTTACTTTTATGGTCATGTTTTTGTTTTAAGCTAAATTATTATTTTTTGCCACAGTAAGTACAGTGATAAGATTCTTCTAAAAATTTTCACTTAATAAAAAATTTGGTGCCTTAATGCTTTTCAGGTATACAGGGATAACAGAATTGGTGACTATGTACAAAGCACTTTAGCTGACCCTTGAAACACTTAGTAGCTCTTTTCACTACTAGAAACATCTTACTTATTTTAAAACTGTAATATTTTTATAAAACACAAGGTTTTGATATGTTTATAAAACACTCCACTAAATAGTTCATTCTTCTTAAAAACACTTGAGCAATAGATAATCTCCCATCTGATTCTTCTTTCCATATTTCTCACTTGCTTTTCTAGAATCCCTTGTCTTTGGGTGGGGCTTACATTCGCAGAAGGAAGTCCTCATGAGAGCTCATTACAGAGCCTGCTTTGCTTTCAATCATTAAATTAGGGCTGTCATAATGATAAAGCCCGAATCCTTGATTCTTAAAATGCTTTTTAAAAATATTTAAAATCCTTCGGAAGGGTAAATGAAAATTCTCGGTAGTAATTAAGAATCATATTTCTAGGTTAGGGGAAGGTAATTAGAATTAAATTGGTAAATGTAGTGAATTATTTTACATAAAAACAGATTGAAAGGAACATGATTGTTTTAAAATGAAGGAAAAATGAGAATAATATAATTATTATAGAATACAGCTAACCCTGCAAAAGGCCCTACCCCCAAATTCTCTGAAATACATCTAGTTTCTCTTACATGCACATGTCGGGCTGACAATGAAAAGGAAAGGAAGATTATAAGTCCCTTTATTTAATTACCTGGTATGTTTTGATCAAAGAAATTTAAATGTGTATTATACAGTAAATACTATTTTTAATTAGATATTTTTCAAATTCTTTGAAGTGCCGTGGTTGAAATGAATTATATAAGTAATTGAAAAAGTAAAAACAAATATTTCACCGAAGTAGCCATATATACATATATGTGTAAAATACATAATATACATAAATGTATACGAACACATATACATATAACCTTGCACTTTGAGAATATAGGTACATGCATATGAAGTCTAATGATCTGATAACACACATATGCACATATTAATTATTATCTTAGCATATTATTACCTTATAAGTAAATAGAAAATTAAGAAAATCATATCCACATAAAGTACAATCAAAAGTTCTATAATACTGATGAATATCAAACAGATTTTCATTCCTTTTTTTTCTCAGACGTCGGATAATTCTGTATGTTTTGTGTCTGTTTCAAACATGGTCCCTATGTATTCCTGGCTACTTGGCATAATCTAGAACATCTGACACTCTGTGACTAAAAGTTTGCAGGTTTTATTTTACTACAATCAAGTGATCTATATGTTATAAGTCTGCTGGATGAGTATGCTATAGGACAAGTTCCTTAGTCATTATGCTTCTTCTTGAATTTACTGGGACAGCCGTAACAGTGTGTCATAGAGTAGATGGCTTTAGAAAAATATTTATTTTTTTTTTATCAGGCAAAGACAAAGCAAAAAGCATGTTGACACCTTGGTTGCTTCTTTGGCCACAAGTGCTTTCTCTGTGGCTTATAGATGGCTATCTTTTTCTTCTTGGGGCTTCTGTCCATTTGCCTAATGTATGTTACTGGATGTCCATATTGGTTTTTTTTCTAATGCAAATATTAGTCTTACTGTATCAATGGTCAAACCTTGACTCACATACTTCTGCAAAGTAACATATTCTAGACTACTTAACATTAAGTTTTCAACACATAAGTTGCATAAGAAACATAACTATATAATACTAAAATTGCTAGTCTCTGGAAATTTTTATCTTTGTCGCATGCAAGATATATCCACTGTTTCCCAACAGGCAAAACTTTAATTCACTCCAGCATTAAATCTAGGACTAAAATGCTGTCTATGCAAGGTTTGAATGAACTCCAGGAACAATTCATCTTAAGGTAAAATTTCTCTTTGGACATGAACTTATACTATTTCAGGCGTTGCCCGCCTCTGTTCTTGTGTTCTTGAACTTTGAAAAACATACACACACTGGAATTTTGAAGTATATATACACTTTTTTCCCCCAAGGAATTGAAACTTTATTTTCCACTATGAGATAGGATTCAAGATGGAACCACCAATGATCCCCGGGGAATGACTGCCTGACTTATGTTGTACATGCCTCTACTTATAAGCCCTTAAGTGAAACCCATTTGGTTGGATGAAAAGATTACAGTATGATAGTCATAACATGTTAATGGACCATAGTTCATGTGAGTTAGCCTATGGACCAGAAATACCTGACAATGACTATTATTTTGTCACAGTCTTCTGATGTTTGGGAAGTATCTTTGAGATTGATGAAATGAAGACACTGCTTCTCTTGTTGAAAGAGCTGTACACAAGGCTTTGGTTGTTACGTTGTACAATAAACTCAGTCACCTAGTAGCACTGTAGGGCCCCGTTACAAATGCCTAACATCTGCCTATTCCATCAATCCTGTGGTGTTTGAGAGTTGGTAGACAGTTGGAGCTCGGGTTTGCTGCTGTGATGGACAAGCAACATAAGACTTTACATTATATCCCTGAAGCCACAAGAAAAAAAAGACAGAATGCATAAACCGATCAAGATGGGCAGAAAAGATAAGGATAGGCATTCTCATAACAAAACTGTACTCAGAAAGGCAAAATAGCTTTCAACCCCAATGCAAGTCCAGAACAACCTGTCAATAGGCTTTATAGTACAAGAATTAACGTATAAAGTTCAATATCATATCTTTTGGGCACATCATATTAGAAGTCCTGTGTTTTGGACTTATCATTTTGGGAACTCTACACCCTTACCCAAGTGCCAGTGGGTCAGCCCTGTGAAATACAGAAGTGATCTTACCATTTGGAAACAACAGAGGTCGATAATCTTGGGTCTGGGATCTTTGATACCATATAAATGGAGGTAACCTTGCAAGTCACTGAGCTGACTTCAAAGTCATTGTTTCCATTTGTTAAAGGAGTATGCACATTCACAGCCCATGAGACCCATGGAACCACCTATCATAATCTATAAAATTGTTCCATTTATGACATTAACATGATTATATCATCTCCTCCTTTACTTTCCTCCCTCCAAGCCTTCCCACATACCTCTTCTTATTCTTTTTCAAATACCTCCTTATTTTTATTAATGTTATTACATGTATAAGTATTAGCATGTAATTTTAATATATGCACACATATTTTAACTATAACTTGTTCAGTCAATATATTTTATATGCATGTATGTTCTAGGGCTACTTGTTATTAGGTAACCATATCTTTTCTTTTTCTCTGGAGAAGACAATGTCTTCTTCCATGTATTACATCCTTACTGGAGTATTCCCTCCTTCCATTACTCCCAGCCTCTCCTCAAACTTCCCTTCCCCCCGCATAGCAGCCCTTCCTCTGTTTCACATCAAAAATATAAGCAGGCCTCCCATTGATATCCTGAATATCCACCCAACAAAACCTAACAAGATAAAATAAGACTGGACACAAACCCTCCTATCACTGCTGGCCACAGCAACCCAGTAGGAGGAAAATGTTCCAAATGCAGGTAAAAGAGTCAGAGACACGCTCACACACACCCCAATTGTTGGGTATAACACAAGAACATCAAGATGCACATCTGTAATTTATATGCAGAGCACTTAGCCCAGACACATACAGGGTCTGTGTTTGTTACTTCAGTTTCTGTGAGTCCCTATGTATGAGTCTTGTTTAGCTGATTTTGTGGGGAAACGTTCTCATGGTGTCCTAAGCAACACTGGTTCCTACAACACTTTCTGCCTTTCTTCTGTGGGATTTCCCTGGCTCTGTCTAGTGTTTGACTTTGGGTCTCTGTATTTGCTCCCATAGCTTGCCTCATGAATGAAGATTGGGTTTTTACCCTCTGGTGAAGATTGGGTTAAGGCATTGATCTCAGGGTATATTAGGATATCATTAGGAAACATTTCATAGACTGTTTTTCTTTTTGCCAGTCATGTTCGATTCTATTCTGGGTTTCTGAGCTGTCCTGCCTCTGGTTCCCATCCCTGAAAATAGTGGCCACCACGGATTGCCTCTCTTCATTAGACTCATGTTGGACCAGTCATGGTTTGGCCACTCACACAAATTCTGTGCCATCATTCCACTAGAAGGTTTTGTATGGGAGACTGATTATGGATTGAAGTTTTGTTTGTTTGTTTGTTTTGTTTTTTGGCTGGGATGATGTCCCAAGCTTTGCCTGGTTATAGAAGATGACCAGTTGAGGCTCTGTATGCCCCATTAGCAGGAAACTACAAGAGGATCACTCAAGATGGATTTCTGGAAGTTTCCTTAGGTCACAATAGATTGAATGCATCTTTCTGGAGACTGAGAAGAGGAAGTTGCCTCAGGTTTAACCCCTTTATTTATATGTAGATGACAGCAAACCATCTTAGAATCTTGTCATCATACATGTCCCCATCTTCTGGGGGGCTAGTCATCTTAGGAAAGACGTGTCATCGTGACTTAATTTTAATTTTATAATTTAAATTTGTAAAGACCCTATTTCCTTCAAATGCTTTCACATCCTGAAACATGAATTGTAAATATAAATTCGTTATAGGGTCATTCTTAACACATTACAACGCTGCTCATCTCTGTCAAACTTACCACACTGTTTAACTAAAGATTTCTAAGAGTTACAGTAGACTTTGTTCGAAGTAAATACAAAGTTATCTCCCCTTTTCCAACTTAAATCTCAATTTTGAATGTTGTATTATTTTTAATAATATAAAACACTAAAAGCTTCAATGATTAAAATACACATAATTAATTTAAAGTATGATATTCAGCATTAACTTCGGATTTATCAGAAACTGCTCACATAAGAACCCTAGCGATAAAAAATAAAAATAATGCCTATAATGCAACTATTTTAAATTTTCCTTTGCCATCCCAATCTATACATCATAAGTAATATCAGTGCTGACATTTCAAAACCATAAATTATGTATAAAGAAGAAATCATGGGGAATAATTCT
The DNA here is from genome assembly GCA_004026605.1 of Ondatra zibethicus. Taxonomy (NCBI): domain Eukaryota; kingdom Metazoa; phylum Chordata; class Mammalia; order Rodentia; family Cricetidae; genus Ondatra; species Ondatra zibethicus. The sequence continues at coordinate 11,960 of PVIU01025795.1, read as the reverse complement.
TAGAATATATCTTTCAGAATTCAATGATTTATCAAAATAGCAGAATTGCATAATTATGCTTGTTTATTTAGTGTTCATTATTTTCTAGTATTAAATAAATATTGGGGAGTTAATCAAACAATTCGTATATTCTTGAAGAGTTTAGAGTATGCAGTAGAGCAGTGTAGAATGGTGAGTGCAAAAATGCAGTTTATGTTATGAGTGTTAACTCTGAGGTTGCTACAAATGGGTATTTAAAATAAGAATGCTTTATATTCATTGATTGCTTACAAAATACTTAATGCTCTCTTAAAATGGCCTCTGTTTCTGAATGCAGGGAATTCATTATCATTGGAGGACAAACAGAAACATAGTGCTCAAGTTGGGCCATACAATTTCTATTAGAATGGAATCAATGCCATTCTTAACAGTATTTACACACACAAAGTTCAAGCGAAGGGACAGATGGGAGATGGTTCAGTTGGCAAAGTACATGCGTTGCAATCAGAGGTAAGTGAGTTTAAATACAGGAGCCCACATACAAATTCTACTCACTGAGGCACATACCTGCTATCAGTTTTGGTGAGATGGAGACAAGAGGATACTTAGAACCGGTTTGCTGTATGGCCAGAGTAGCATAATTGGTGAGATCCATTTAATTTGAATGAGATACCCTGTCTCAAATAATAAAGATGGCTTTCCTAATAATAACACCAGAAGTTGTCATATCGTCTTGATACAGGTACATTTATGTGCACCTGCACACATGCATTCAGATATTTGCATATAAAATGTGCAAATATAGTTATTAATAACATATGCCATATGCATAAATATGTGTGTTCATGTTAAGGAATACAGTTTTGTCTTTTGGAAATTAATGGAAAATTAATTATTACATTATATAATATTCAAATAATTTGGTAATTCTTATTAAAATTATCTATACAGTCATTAATAATTATTATTGGTAGTAATAATAATTATTAGGAGCACAGATATATACTGGTGATATAAAGAAATATAGAAATAATTTCTGCCCTCTAGTTCTTCAGAAATGTCTTAAGAATATAATACATATGATGAATATTAATAACAATTAGTACAACAAATTAATGAGCTAAATTACTGCTAGATTCAATCAGAGTCAACTGAAGTATGATTGCAATGAAAGGGATACAAGTTAATACATATTAATGCTACTCAGAAGCAAAAGAAGGAGAAACTTCTATTTTCCCTATCTTTCAATATATTCATGTAAAACCAAAAGCTAAAAGTCGACTCGTGGTTTTCTTTAGCAGCTAGATGGACATGGCACTTCTCTTTTGCATGTTCCGGTGTCATTTGTTCACAGGTTTATGTTTTGGGTCACATTTAGTACTTTCATTTCATAATCTCTCTGTCGTGCTTTCAGGAGAGTCCAACATGAACATGAAAGGGTGCTTCCTTATGCTCTCTGAAATTTAGTAAGACAGGCTAAGGATGCTTATATTGCCATATTTTCTTCCATTCTCCTCTAAGTATCAGTATATTCAACGAGGTACATTTTATAATAAAGTGTCTTGAGGGAGATTATATTTTACAAAGAGCAAGAATACATATCCTAATTGAGCTACTTATACTGAACACCTGCAGACTGGAGGATTCTGCATTTGTTTTTCATTTGAAAATGTTAGAAAGGATAACTTTATGACATCATTGTGGTTTCTTTATTTATTTGGTTGAACCTGGTGCCACTTCCCGGTGACATGTTTTCACACTTCGAGAATTGATTCACTGTTTTGTTTTTTGTTTTTTGTTTTGTTAACACCTGACTAGATGTAGGAAATTAAAGGACAGAATATTTTTAGATGTCAGAGATACATTTTAAAAAAAGACTTATTTATTTTCTTTTTCTTTAAACATATACTAACTATTCAATGGGTTTTTCATAAATTACTTAGAAGTTGGGTAATGCTGAGTGACTCAGAACTAAAGTTGAACAAGGTACCAAAATGGTGACAGGAGAGATTTTCTCTAGGCCATTTGAAAGATGGTGTTACTATTTTGTCTGCGGAGAGTCTCTAGCAATGACACTGACACTGTAAGCCAGGAATGGAATCTCAATTCTCCACTTTTAGTCATGCCAATCACCTCAGCTTGACTGGGAAACAGAGTTAGTCTTAGCAGTCTATTTAGGAATGATGAAGATAATCCTTCTTTGAGGGAGAGGAGTAGAGTAGATACAATGACAAAGGTCCTTAAAGGAGTGTGGCAAAAAACGAAGTGAGCAGAGGCAATACTATCATGGAAGCTGACATTGGAGCGGTAGGGCTATTGGGAGAATGGGGGATGGGTCCACTGACCAAGGAACACTGATGGCCATTAGGCTGATATTTGACAAAACCAGATCTTCTCAGAGAGTCTGTAGAGGTGAATAGCCTGCTTGACTACTAAAACTCTGCATTTAATATGTCTACTGCTAGATTTCTGGAGATACAGAAATAGAAGAGAATAATACCATGTTGTTTAAGGAATGGAGTTTATTTAATCTGCCACATTCAAACCAGTATCCCTGATCTAGTAGAAGTAAGTAATTGCAAGCTCATATTGTTCCAAACTACTAGAATGGTGCCATCAGATCACTTTTAGAGATAGTTTTTAATATCCCACAATAATATTTAACTCCTAAACAGAAACTCCAGTTACTCACTAACCAAACCAAGGTGTTTGCATTAAGAGTTTTCTAGAGCCAAGGGGATAGTGGTGGTGCATGTTTTTAATACCAGAATGAGGGAGGTTGAGGTAGGCTGACCTCTGGGAGTTCAAAGCCAACCTGGTCTATAGAGTGAGGACAGCCAGGGCTATTACGCAGAGAAACCTTGTCTCAACAAACCAGAGAGAGAGAGAGAGAGAGAGAGAGAGAGAGAGAGAGAGAGAGAGAGAGAGAGAGAGAGAGAGAGTTGTATCCCCCATCACGTTTGTTGTTTCTCACTAACAATATTATCTTTTCTGTCTTTTTCTTTCCTAGATGCAGTCAATATGCAATGGCTAGCCATTAAACCTAGCTTTCCTAAAACACCCTATCTAAACTAGAAGATTTGCTCTTTTAATAGAATCACACTGTTGGGTAAATGCATACATTTAAAATCTATTATTTAATAGTTATTCATAAATTCATATACATGAGAAGCTACTACTAAAATCTATCAACTCTAGAAATCATCTTCTCTGCTGACATAGTCATTTTTTATAAATCTTTTACACATGGCCCTCTGGCAAGCACTGATATGTTCTTCTAAATTCAGAACATCTTTAGGGCTCAAACAGAATCCTCCCTGTCTGCTGAAGAATGGATTCAGCTGTAGTGAGGTCGGATATCATGGAAGTCACTGCTTTCTTTCTTATTTCTAAGGACAATTCTCCATACAGCCTGAATAAGCACCTTAAGAATAATTTTGTCACAATTTAGCATGTTTTTTTTTTTCTCTTTCCCTTGTGGTTCTTGAAGAAAGAAAGAAATCTGATTCCATTCTTTATGGAAGTAGGTGTCCTTAACACTGTGAATTCTTAATATTTATAATCTGAGAGAGGGAGAAATCGTAGCAGCCAGAATGTCTCTGCTGAATTTATGTATAGCCATTTTGTTACTTACCATCAAATAATTCAAAGAAATTGGTACACTGTTTTTTTTTTCTCCCTCTGTTTCGTAACTGTAAACTAAAGATAAGTCTGGTAAATGGATCCCTTCCCAAACATTGGGCAAGTATTTGATTAACTCATCAAAAGTAAAGAAGTAGCTTTTCCAAAGGATGGCGCTAAGAGGTTAAATGTTATTTATTTCTTGCAAGGCATTCAGAAATGAAAACGTGGATAAGCTTTGTTTTCCAACGTTTAGCAACTTACCAAGTTTCTTTTGATTCATCTTTATCCAGATACCTGCTTCTGTGATAGCCTGCCAGGTTGGTCTAGAAAAATCTTTACTGGTATATGCTTGCAAAGTTTCACAGCAATTTACCTTTGTGACACTGGTGTGAGCAGAAAGGACCTTTGGTAATTGAAACGCAGTTTGTCGGCTCTCAGTGGAAGCTCATAGTGCTGCTCTGCCAGCTATCATAAGAAAAATGGAAAGGGTCCCATAAATTGTACTCAATACAAAGTGTTCGTTGGACAATTTCAAAAAGAAGTTATTAAAAGCAGGCATTTTCCCACTCACTCTGGGGATCCTAAATGTGATATCCATTGGTTCCATAGTAACTGAGAGCTAGAGGTTTTAACAGTGACCGGATATGACCCATCGAGGACATAAGAATTTCAGCCATTAAAATTGAGGTGAGGCTACAGTTTTTTGCTAAATAAGATGTTGAATTACTACTTCCTATTGGGAAACATGGCTGTCTTTTACTGCCTTGAGATTAAAGTCAGTAGGAAAGCAAGAGTCACAAACTATATTGTACAGAATAGCCTCTGAAGTATCGTTTATGGTTTGAGGAATAAATATACATTTTAAGAAGAAAAGTCTCAATATATAAAGTGTTAAACTGTTTACAACCAGCATTTTCAAATCATTCTGGAATTCTGAAGAAGCACAGGGGTCCATTATCAAACTTCTGGGACTGTGGGCTGGGAAGTGGAGCTGATGCAAATCCAGACACCTGAGCCTATGCAAAGATCTCTCTACTTAAATTACAGCCCTTCTCCCACACCCATCTGATTATTTTGCTGGATTTCATTTCAAACCTGTTTGTTTTTTTCTTCATGTAAAATACATTTTGAGGTTTGTTTTTTGTACCCTTTTCACAGGCAAGGGTAAATTATATGCTATGTTGTTATGCAATGTGACAATTAAGCTTAAGCTATTTCCACCTGGTTTTAGAGAGGGTTGGCAAATTACTTTGTAACAACAGTTAGTTTAATCAATTGACAGTATAAACTCTGATTTTCAAATTGAGAACCTCCTGCTATGATCATGCAATTTTAAATTTGACGATAACATTTTTGTTCAATAGCAACCATTGCTGTTTAGCTCTAACATCTGTCGAAAGACCAGATTTAGGGTGTACATTGGGGCTATCCTTCTTCTCTCGAGCCTATAGCAATATGTCGCACTTTATTTCATAGGTTTGAGGTTATTTTGAAACCTATGGAATAGCAAAACCAAGCATTCGTCAATGAACTAAAAGGAAATATTCGTTTCTGCTCTGACAGGGATACCAAGTAAACCTTACGTCCATTTTAGTTTATTATCTTTTTGAAAAAATATTGATAACTTAACTCAGTTTACTTATCTAGTAAATGGAGAGTGAAATGCATTGAAATCGGTTCTGATTTCCTAATAAATGTCGACCTATTTATTTTTACAAAAGTAAGTGATTTTTATGATTTGAAGGCGAGCATTTGGGTAATTCTGAGAAATGAATCAGCTTGTTCTAAAATTCGTATGTTGAAGCCCTTAACCTTTTCTGTAATAGTTTTTGGAAACTACTTCGAGAGGCAATTAGGATTAATGAGGTCACGTGGTTGCAGCCCTGTGACTGGATTAGCTTCCTTTCAAGAACAGACATCAGCCATCTTATCTCTGCTCCTGTCCACTTCTTTCTGCACCTCTCTCTCCCCAGCACTAACTTATAGTGCAAAAGTCAAGTGAGCAAACATAACCTGATCATCACCAAACCTAAGGAGCTTCAGTTTCATCTTGGGTTTCCCTCCACTAAAGCTATGAGCAATAAATTCCAGAGTTTAAAGCATATGTTTTGTTACGCTAGCCCAAAGAACATGATGTATACTTATTTTAAGAATTTTTTTGATACCAATTGAGAAAGTTAGAGAAACCTATTATAAACCCTTTAAATGTATGTGATTATGATTAATTAAATAATAAAAAATATTTAAGTGAATATTAAGATGTACATAACTGCATGGGCATGAGAAAGTAAAAGTCCCGGATATGAATTTCCTTTCTCCTTATAAAATAAAGGTGTATTACATTAGTTATTGCATTACATGATTAAAATTCTCCCAGAAAGCAGAATCAGTATGATATAGTAAGAAAGAGATGCAGCTGTAGCTATAAACCAGGATAGAGATTAAGTCTGATTGAATATATGAAGAATGTTAAAAAAATATTTTGTCATTTAATGTCCAGAATCTCATCGAATTTTAATTTGTAGCTTCTTAGTGCTGTCTAGAGAACCAGGAACAAAAGTCCACTGAATTTCAAGTCCTTCCTAAAGTCCACTGTGCAGTAAGATGGATTCCTGAGGATCACATTGTCTAATTCCATCCAAGACTCAAATAATTTACCTGGGACTTACTATTTTATGGTCACATTCACCAAAAGTGACGGTTGCCTGACCTAAAGTGCATATTTACAGGCAACACATTCCCTCTTGTCTGCCTTGGCTCAGGCTGCAGGTTGTTCTCTATGTGCCACTCTGGCTATATTCTAAATGAATCTAGTTGTCATGTGAAATGGCTTCACATATCTATTGTCTATATTTAGGTAAATCTTGCCTTATGCACAGTTCCTTGAAACTAACTTCACACCCAAGATAACAAATATGGTTTTCGTTTCTTTTATGAAAGTATGCAATAATACTCATGGCACTCTTTCTCAGAATTGTATTTAAATAAATATTCAGTGTGAACTCCATTAATCTGTTTTTTTTTATATATAATTTTGGGGGTTAATTATCCTGAGATTCTTTAATGTTATTTCATGTAACTGGTGTAGGAGGTCCTTATGACTATGTGTTGCTTTCATTGGTTGAATAAAGAAACTGCCTTGGCCTTTTGATAGGCCAGAACTTAGATAGGTGGAGTAGACCGAACTGGATGCTGGGAAGAAGGACAGAGTGGCAGATGCCATGAAGCTCCCGCCTGAGACTGATGCTGGTTAGAATCTTTCTCGGTAAGCCACGACCTCGTGGTGTTGCACAGATTGGTAGAAATGGGTTAGATCAGGATGTGAGAGTTGGCCAGGCAGTATTTTAACAATGTGTAATGTAACAATGTGTATTTCCCTTCAATAATAATTCATGTTTTGTTGCAAGTTGATGTCACAGTATTTTGTGAATTTGCTTGTTGAGTGACATTTAGATTGGGTTGTTGGAAAGAAAGCATCTTTAATAATTTATATGCCATGATTTGCATCTAAGTATGTTCTAAATTCTCTTGAGTAATTATTCAGAACAACTACATCCAAAATCATATATGGATACATTTTTAAGACACACTCAGACCTCTTTACCAAAAGAGAACATTTATGAGATCATTAAGAGTAATTCCATATTCCAGTTGCTTCAGGTTTTTCTCCAGACTTAGAATGGCCAAATATTTTCAATATAGTAAAATTCTAAATACACATTGATATCTCGTGAATTAATATCCATACCATAATGAGTAATGAGTCTAGATATGTTTTGACATCTATATATATTGTTATGAAATGTGTGTACATATCTCTTACCTATTTTGCTTTATAAATTTGAGTTGTTTGTTTCTTTAATATTGAATTAGGAAAGTTTATAAAATGTTTTCTACAAGTACTTATTTGATACACATTTTACAAATAATGTCTTACACTCTAAAAGTAGTCATTTGAATTAGAGTCATAACTCAAAAACATAACTTTTCAACATTAGAAAAGTCCAGCTTATATATTTATTCATTATATCATATCCTTTTCATAATCATTCTAAGAAATAGTTCTTGGAACTGAAAATGTAGAAGTCTCTACAGTTATAATTTTTGCCAGACTGTTTAATTGTTTTAGGCTTAACAGACCTAAAATTCATTTTAATTCATAGTTTCACATGTTATAGAAGTATAAAGCAGTATTGCATTAGGCATATACATAGGCACTTGTTCTAACAACATTAATAAAACTGCTATCTCTTTTGAGTGAGGAGTTCTGACATCTTTATTATGAATCAGTCATTAGCATATAGAAAAATCAACCTATTTCTAATTTTTGTATTCTCTTATCTTCATTTAGTATTCTGTAATAAATATTTTACTCTTATTAATGAAGAAAAAAGTATACAAAGAAATAGATTGAGCAACACCATTGTGTTGGAAGGTTTAATAATGTTAGGATACTATTCCTCATATAATCAGTATATAAATTCACTAAATCCCTATCAAAGTCCTAGAGATTATCATTACAAAAAGTTAAAATCCAATTCTAAAAAATATATGGCTTACCAAAATGCCTAAAGTAGCTAAAATATGTTTATAATAATAGAAGACTCGTGCTATCTGGTTTTCATCAGAGGGTGGGAGTATGCATATGGATTTGTGCATGTATATCCAAGTATATGTGAGCATGCTGAGCTTCTGAGTGCATGTGGAAGCCACAAGTTGGCATTAGATACTTTCCTTAATTGTTTTCTGTTTTATTTCTTGAGCCAGTATCTCTTGCTCTTCCCAGAAATCATTGATTCCTTTATCTAAATAGCCAGCTTGCCTGTAGAACCCCATGTGTCTACTTCTCATATTCTAGGGTTACAGTTCACAGCTAGTCCTAGGCAACTTTTATGTCAAATTGTTTATCCACTGAGCCACCCCTTAAGTCCTCTAATGCATTTACAAAGCACTTTCTCTGTGTCTTTGTGCTTCATATTGCATAAAAACAATTTAAATATTTGTTAAAATTTAAAAAAATTATCATGTATGTTTTCCAAGAGTCATGTAACAAGCCAAGCCTGGTTTTAACCCTTAAACTTTAAATAAATGTGTGAATCTAATTTTTAATATATTCTCATTTATTCTTTCTCTCCTCATTGTATTTTTTCTTGTTTTAGTAAACTACCAATAACAGGTTTTAAAAAAACTGGATATGTCTATATTTACGTCTTTTTTCTTACCACCAAAGGCTCTCCTCTGCACATTGAGATGTCTTTATTTACCTTAACTCAGCATTAAGATAAACAATACATGGGAAATAGAAGATATATTAAATGAATGACAAAAGGAAGAGATAAAAGTAATAATAAAAAAGAATTAAAAAGTGTAATTAATTTAGAATTCAAAGTTGTTGTCTCTTGAGAAGTTTATGCAAAAGAAGACTCAAGAGAGTGCACAGAAGAAGCTGAGAGTCCAGTGCTTCCAAGTTTTCTTGGCTCTCTTCTGCTTTCTTCAAATTATTAATCATTTTGTGGTAATAAATGTCTCCTCTATTGACCTCCGCACATGTAGATTCTTAAAATTCATTCAATAATACAGTCGTTGGAGCTTGTTGCTCTTGCCGAAGGCCCAGGTCCTATTCCCACCTCCCATAAGGTGTCTTGTAACTTCAGTTCCATGGGATCCAATGTTCTCTTCTGACTTCTGAGGACACCAGACAAGCACATGATGCAATTATTCTTAGGAGGGGAAAATACTCAGAAACCAAAATCTAAAGTAAATACAATATTTAAAAATATAGGGTGTTTATGCAAGTTGTACATGTATGTAATTAAGAAAAGGTCTAGATTACAAAAATTTTCTGAAATATATATGACTGTTAAGTTATTTTTGAATTGTTCTTTTTTTCATTATAACCATTGTCTCAATAGAGCTGATGAATAGAAAAATAAGCTGCTTTCTTTCCCCATGAATTTGGCTTATGTTATTCACGTGAGTCTTTTCTATGTCTAGTCCTAGTTATCAGGGAATTAGGCTCACTTTACTCACACGAGTCTTTCACTCTTACATTTCTTTCTTATTTCAGAAGTTTTCCCTAGAATTCACCCTCAAAATCATTTTGGGCAAATCTGAAATAATATTATAAGGTTCACATTACTTTTGTTTGTTGTATTTTTCCATAAGCAAACTTCTTGGGCTCCAATGCCTTGAGAACCCACCAAAATTTCAAAACAGGTCTTGTTTAAATCCTTAAAAATATTTAGAAGAGTTTAACTCCCACCTGCTACTTTTCATAATCACTTTTGAGCAGGTGGTCCAAGTGAAAGGCACCATGAGAAATGCAGGTGGAACTTAAGACTGGGACCCCTGAGAAGAATGTGGTTGGTAGTTACATCTTTAATGGTGAGACTCTCACAGGCTCAGGAAACGCATCCTTGTATTTGAAGCCCCATACCTGTTGTGGTGGAAGCTTGTGCTGTTCTTAAACCACATTATTCCAGAGAGCTTTCTGTGGGCCCATCTCAAGGGCCAATTGTCCACGTTTTGATGAGATATACTCCATCTGAATTTATTCAGATGTGTATCCGAGAATAAAACTCAAGACTCTAATGTGTTTGTATTTAATATACTCGAACTTTGTTACAGGAACCAATTTGTGTTTATAGATGTCAAAATTTCTTATGATCGACCTGATCCCTGATGATTGACACTTAACCCATGGAATTGGGTATTTTCAGTTTCTTGAGACCCATTGTTATGCTAGAACTGACTTCAATTAAAATCTGCAGTTTAGGTAACTGAGAATTTTTTTCGTTCTTGATGAAAACTTGCCCCCAACCTGGGAGGTGTCTTTAGAGATTATGTGGTGGCAGCTATTACTTTTAAAAATTCTCTTTCGTTTTTTAAATTCTACTATATCATTGCCACCTTCCCTCTCCTTCGTTCAAACCCTCCCATGCATCTTTCCTTTCTCTCTATAAAATTGATGACACCTATTTTCATTGTTCTTACATACATATGCATACGTGTATATGTATTAATACACATTTCTAAATACATAAATGCAATCTGTTCAGTCTCTATAAGGTTATTTGTACATATGTTTTCAGGGCTGAATATTTTGTATTGTACTGAATAACCAAATCATCTTTCTAGGAGAAGACTATGTCACCTAATCTCAGGATGATGCAGCTGCCTGTAGTTGCTTGTGTTGGGCTGAAGCTTTATGGGCTTCCCCCCTTCAATGCTTGCTGCTGTTGTTATTGTTTGGGTCGTGTTTAGGCAGAAACTTTACAGGTATAGTTTTAGTTTAGTTTAGTTTAGTTTAGTTTAGGTTTGGTTTGGTTTGATTTGGTTTTGGTTTTTCAAGACAGGCTTTCTCTGTATAAGAGTACTAGCTGTTCTGAAACTAGCTCTGAAGACCAGACTGGCCTTGAACTCGCAAAGATCTGACTGCCTCTGCCTCTCCATTGCTTGGATTAAAGGTATGTGCTACCACTGCCCTGCGAGGTGTAGTTTCTGATGTTACTGGGAGACACAATCTCACAACCATGGCTTTAACACTATCTAGTTTCACAAACTGATACCATTTTTTCTTTCAGTATCTACAGTGTTTCTTCCCATAAAACTGAGCAATTGTGTTTGACGCCAAAGTCAAGTTTGTCATAAACAATTTACTTGAGAAAGAAATATTTAAGATAGGCACTTCTGAAAGTCAATAAACTCTTCCAAAAGATTTCATAAAATTCTTTTTTTTCTATTACTAATTTTATTATATTTGAGGGCAATATTTCGATTTTGATGACAAAGAAACACATAAAATAAGAACCTACTATTTTGCATATGGTGATGGGTAATATTTTGATATAAAATAACTGAATGATAATGCAGTTTTTATACTGGAAACCATATTTAAAAATGAATATTTCATGGATTTTATGCCAACTTACATAACAAAATTAATCAAAAATTGATTACATGTTAAAGTATTAAAGGATTTCATGTTGTCTCATTATGCATGTAACAATTCAATTACATAAATGTTTTAAAAGGTAAGTCTATTTTTAGGAATGCAAAAATTGATGAGAAAAATACACATTTATAGATAGCTAACTTTTTAACATTGCAATAAATATGTATTCCAATAATTTCACTGACTTACAGATCATTGCTGAACTGTGAGAAAACATAGGCATGAAATATTATGCAAGCCATAATTAATAGGTAGAATAGGGTAGCACAGAAAAAAAGTCATGCATTAGCAATCTTTAAGAAGTATGTATATTATTAAATGAGAAAAGTTTGAAATAAATTCCTTCAAGAAAATATTTAAGATGGAAAATAACACTTCTAACTACTTTAACAATATAAACATG
>PVIU01025794.1:0-23101 GCA_004026605.1 Ondatra zibethicus | reverse complement strand
GGTGTGGCTCAGTGGTAGAGCCCCTGCCTAGAATCCCCCAGTGAGGGGCTGGGGTGTGGCTCAGTGGTAGAGCCCCTGCCTAGAATCCCCCAGTGAGGGGCTGGGTGTGGCTCAGTGGTAGAGCCTCTGCCTAGACTCCCCCAGTGAGGGCTAAGAGTGGAAGCTGGGGAGATGGCTCAGGGATTGAGGGCACAGATTGAGGGCACTGGCTGCTCTTCCAGGGCACCTGGGTTCAGTTCCCAACACCCCCATGGCAGCTCACACTTGTCTTTAATGTCAGTTCCAAGACTTCTGACACCCTCACACAGACATAGATTTGGGCAGAACATCAATGAACATGAAATAAAAATAAATCATATATATTTTATCAAAAACAAATGCTGAGAGTGCATTGTAGCCATAGAACACTTATCTAAAATCCTCCCAGATGCGGCTTAGGACAGGGCTCAGCAGTAAAATGTTTTCCTAAGACCTGCCAGTGAGGGACTGAGGCCCTTGTCCAGAATTCTCCAGTGAGAAGCTGGGGTGTGGCTCAGTGGTAGAGCATTTGCCCAATATACACAAAGCCCTGGTTAGTCCCCAGTATCAAAAGGAATGAGCTTTCTGCCATAGAAAGAAAAATGCATCAGTCTGGGGTCCGAACTCCAAGGTTCACACTCAGGGCTGTAGTGAGCGCTAGAAAGCTTGGAGGCTCCACCTCTCTTTTACTGCCCACGCATGCCACTCTTGGCACAGATTCCATAACCTGCCCCGTCTCAGGCTTCTCTCTGTAACCTGGAAATCATCTCTGTGTGAAGCTGTAAATTGAATTATGATTGTGGAGCATCTGGCCTAGGCCCCGTGTTCGATGAATTTTCCCTTCATAGCTTCTGGAATTTTCCTTTCCTTTCCAGTCAGTCTCAAAGAGCCATTCTGTATGTATCAGAGTAATTAGTAGGATGGGACTAACACCTATGGTCACTTCACATTCAGGTTTTCATGGAACCAAAGACGAATTTTGTTTTAGAGACAGCAGGGAATGAGGCCCTGGGCTGTGTAGGCCAGGGTGACCTTGAACTTGGGATCCTCCTGCCTCCACCTCCAGAATTCTGGGATTAAGTGTGTATGGCACTACACCTGTTGAATGCAGAGCTGGGGATGGAACTCAGGCTCTGTGCATGCTGAACATGTGCTCTACCGACTAAGACACAGCTCCCACCCCACCAAGGGTTTCTTGACACATGGGGTTTCCAGTGCTAAGATAGACCAGCCTGTGGCCATGTGTCCTGGTCAGTCACTGTAGACTGGATATCCCCTTTACCTCCATCTCGAAAGGGGACCTCTTACAGAGTGACTGCTTTAGGAGCCAGGGGTATGGGGCGAGGTAGCCACAGGAAACCAGGAGCCCCAGTTCATGAGAAACCAGGGTCCTGGTTGCTGAGCTGTCTCACCCCTACTTCGGAAAGTTTGACAGGGGTCAGGAGAGGGAGAGGCGCCCGAGAGGGACAGGAACTCACTCCGATTGCAGGTGCCCTTCCGGATAGAGAGGCCATCCAGAGAGATGTCCAGGTAGGCGGTGTTTCCCCTCATGCCCTCAAACATCAGCTGTGGAGTTAGGAACAAAGAGACCCTGAGCCTGTGAGCCACATGGTTGGCTTCCCTCCTCTGCTGCGGCTGCTGATGTCCACCCGGAATTCAGATGACTGGGGATCCAGGTCTCTTTTTAAAAACTACATTCACTTATAGCACATGGCACAGGTGGAAGAGTCAGAGGACATTTTGGGAGTTGGCGCTAGCCTTCTACCATATGGGTCCTGGAGACTGAACTCAGGTCACCAGGCTTGCTGCAAGAAAACTCCATGTGTGCCCTCTGGATCCCCCCTTTGCCATTGCCTACCTTCCTAGGCCCCTTTTTCCAGACCCTTCCCTCCCAGACCTGTAGGTCTGCTCTCGGCCTCACCCAGCTCGGTATATCACGATCCGCTGGCACAGTGACAGTGGTGGGCATCCAGGAGGGACTCTGGGTGTTCACATGTTTCCAGAGCACATTGGGCCGGCGGTGCTTCCGACCCCTAAGCAGCAGCAGTCTGAGCTGTGCACCCCATGACAGCCCAAACATGTGGAAGGCGAAATGGATGCAGAGCGGTCCTTGCTCCCATATGTCCGGGCTGCGCAGGCGTGCCACTCCACCCCGAGGGAAGGTGCTGGCATCCATGTGCAGGTAATAGCCCTCTACGGGGAGACAGAACGGGGGAGGGAGGTTGAGACCTTGCTGTCCTCAGGAGCTGACCCCTCCACCCTCCCCTCAGCTCAGCTTCTAGTAGTCCCCTCCCAACTTCATCCTTTTCCACAGTCCTCCTCCAAATTTTAGGCTTCCCTCAGATTCATTACCTCCATTGGGGTAGCCCCCAGGGGGGCCAGAAGTGCCAGTGGGGGAGGGTCCAGTTGTTCGAACCCAGTCCCCATCATCCGCATACATTTGAGACCAGTCACACAAAGGTCTGGTGTTATCTTCAAAGTCACACTTCGTGAGAATGGCTGGGAAGAAAGAGCCTCAGTGAGGCCTCGGAAAGGGCAGAGGGCAGAGGGCAGGGGTCAGGTCACAGAGCCACACCGAGAGATGGGGTCAGCAGGGTCACTAAGCTTAGAGAAGGCCACCACTAAGCGCTCACACCCGAGATGCGGGAGACAGAATTCCTGGGGAGAAATGCAAAGCTAGGGAAGAGAGTAAGTAGTTGATGAAGTCAGGGAGCACAAACTGGAGTCTGGACTGATTTAGTCAGGCAGGCCTTGTCTTGGCGTGTGTTTTATTGTGGCTATTATCATTATATTATCTTGGGGGGGTGTGTGTGTGCATATGTGCACATGAGCATGCTCTAGTGCAGGCTAACATGGTGCATACATGTAGAGACCAGAGGTTAACATCAGGTGTCCTCTTTAGTTCACCTGATGTTTTGAGACAGGGTCTCTCATGCCCCAGGGCTCATTGATGCTACTATTCTGGCTGGCTAGGGAACACTAGAGATAGGTCCTTCTGTCTCTCTGCCTCTCTACTGAGCGACCAGAGGGTGTGCTCCCAACCCAGCTTTTTACATAGATACTGGGGATCGAACCCAGGTCCTTATGCTTGTGCAGCAAGCACTAAATTTACCTACTGAGTTATCTCCCACATCTCCTCCTGCTTAAATAGGCCTCAAATTCTTGCATAGTTCAAAGTGGCCTTGAACTCCGGATCCTTCTGCCTCAGCCTCCTGAGAGCTGGGATTACAGGTGTGCACTGTAATACCTAGCCAATTGTTTTGTTATTCTGAGACAAGGTCTTGTTAACTGTGCAGCCCAGGCTGGATCTGTACTTATGATCCTCCTGCTTTGGCCCTCCCAGTGCTGGGATGACAGACCTGTGCCACCTTGTACAACGTGCCTGTCATGTTTAATCTGAATGGGAATCTTTCAGGTGGAGTTGACAGTTTCTCCACTGTTCCCTCCACCCTTGGCTGTTTAGAAGCTGCCCTTAGCACATTTATCCTATGCTGTGCCCCGACAACAAGCCCTGTGCTAGGCACTGGAGTTCCTGGTTAGAACACGGAGTATGAGGAGGGAAAGGAGGCCCGAGCAGCCCTGGTCCCAACTCACAGCTCTCCCTCGAAGTGCGCAGCGCCGGTTTCCAATCCGGAGAGTTCTGTCTCCTTGGGATTGGTTTCGAGAAAGCAAAACACATTGCCTTTGTCATTATTAAAATTATCATAAGACTATGATTATATTTTGATACTGTTTCTTTTTTTCTTCCTTCTTTCCTTCCTTCCTTCCTTTCTTTTGACACAGGGTCTCAGGTAACCCAGCCTAGCCTCAAACTCCCTGTAGAGCTGAAGATGACTTATGCTCATAATTCTCCTGCCTCCACCTTCTGAGTATTGGAATTACAGGAGTTCACTACCACACCCAGCTTATTTTTTTTTCTTTTAGAATCAAAGGTCTTTGGATGAGTAGTCCAGGCTAGCCTCAAGCTTTCAATCCTCCTGCCTCCCTCATCCCTAGTGCTAGGATTGCAAGTTTGCACCACCATATCTAGTCCTCCTCCACACTTCACAAACTCCACAAAGAAACCCTTCCTCTTCCATCTGCAGCTTGGGTCATAATTCCCCACAGTTCACCTGCTCCTTGTCCAAAGCCCTGCACTCAAGTTCAGGGAACCTAAGCTACCTTTCATTTTCTTGCCGCCTTGTGCTTGAACTCAGCTAGGCCCACCCTGAGGTGTTAGAGAGTGTAAATTCTTTGCCTTTCCCTCTCGGCTTGGCATGTCACCTCACTTTCAGGTTGTGGAGATGTAAGGCTCTCCCCATCCTGGTCAGTAGGTCGTCTTCTCCCCAGTCTTCTATCTTCTCATTTTTTGAAGCAGGGTCCCCTGTAGCCCAGGCTTGCCTAAACTTGATGTGTGATCAAGTGTGACCTTGAGCTCCCTATCCTCCTACCTCCACCCTCCAAATGCTAGTGTTACACCCTGAGTCACCACACCAAGTTCATACGACACCAGGACTTAAACCCTGCACTTTGTGTTTGCCGTGCGGGCCCTCAACCAACTGAGTTACATCCTTAGCTCTTTTCTTTTTTTAGTTTGTTATTTTGAGGCAGGGTTTCACGTGGTCAAGGCTGGCCTTAAACTCCTGATCCTCCTGTCTCTGCTGGGATGTCAGACATGCACTACCATACTGAGCTAGGCCTCTTTGTTATTAACGTTCCTGCTTCCTCTGGCATCCCCAGATGCAACCCGGAAAACCCCTGCCCCATTCGTCACTGCCATCCCCCAGTCCAGCTTACCGCACGGGGGCAGGTGCTTGGTCCTGGCCCCAGGCAGCCCCCACCAGCAGCGTCAGAGTCCAAACCAGAGGAGCCATGGGGGACCCCGGAGGTAGACCTCAGGTAGAGAGGAAGACTACGGTGAGGTCCCGGGCCACTTTATAAACACCTGGCCCTCCTCTCTTGTCACCTTGCCATTAAAAAAAAAATCACAGAATTAAAGAAGTCCCTGGGAATTTAAAATTACCAGAGTTGACACTGGAAAACTAACAGAAGGGTTATAGACAGAAAATAGAGGGAAAAGAAGAAGGGAGAGAAACCAGTCCAGGACATCTAACATCAAACAAAAGTAATTAAAAAAGAAGCAACAAAGGAAAGGGAGAGTCTCACAGAGCCCAGGCTGGCCTCTGATTCATGATGTAGGCCAGGCTAGCCTTGAACTCCTGATCCTCCTGCCTCTAAATTCTGGGATTATAACCATGGTAGGCCAGCTAAGAAAGCACAAGAGAACTGTCCCCAAACTGAAGCACCCAGATCTCTAGATTAAAAGGTACCTAGTACCATGGATTCAGAGAGCCACAGAAACTACTTTGTGAAACTTCAGACTATCAGGGCCGAAGGGAAAATGGGGAACCCTTTTAGTTAGTAAACTAACTAAAGTCACATACTAAGGACCAGGGATCCTCATGGCCTCCGTTTCCTTAGTAGCAACCATAGGTTCTAAACGCAGCAGAACAATAGCTGCAGAATTCTGATGGGAAAATCATTCAGACCTAACATTCTACAACTGGAGACATTGGCAGATGCTGTTGAGGGCCAAGTAAACAGCTGGAAATAATGAGGGACAGAGAATTTTGAAGGACATACTCATAGAGGAAGAAATGCATGTTGCCAGGAAGCATTGGGAAGGGTGTGTGTGTGTGTGTGTGTGTGTGTGTGTGTGTGTGTGTGTGTGTGTGTACAACTTGCAGGCATTGTTCTGTCCTTTCACGGTGTAGATTCTAAGAATCAAAATCAAATTGTTAAGTTTGGCAGCCAGTTGAGCCATCTTGTCAACCCCTGTTTCATTTTTCTGAGACAGAGTCTTGTAGCTCAGATTGGCCCCCAACACTTCATTCTGAAGTTGAGGCTGGAGTGCCACCATGCTAGTTTATGTGGTGTTAGGAATCAAGCTCCAGATATCATGCCTACTAGGCAAGCCACCCACTCATGAGCTTCATCCCCAACCTTTCGTTTGGTTTTGCAGACAGGGAGTCACTCTGTAGCCCAAGGCTAGCCTGGAGCCACCCTCCAAATTTCCTCAAAAGTGGCTATTCTGTCTCAGCCTGTAGACGTAAGTCACAAAACAATCCCACACCAGTTTGGAATTATGATTAATAGAAGGGTTATTTATTTATTTAAGGGGACAGATCACTGTCCTATACAACAACCCTCTGTGCAACCAGGAACAGAGTCTAGTAGCCAGAAGCAGAGCCAGAAGCAAGAGAGCAAGAGCAGGGCTACCGCTGCTTTTTAAAGCAAAAGAGATCATGTCCCAGTGGGCTGGTATCTATTGGCTGAAGGAGCAGGAGCTTCCATAGCACCTCCCCCTTTTGTTTAAATAAGAGAGTTCCAAGCCCAATACAAAACAATATACACTTGGAACAGATATCAAGTATAAGATTAGAATTACAGCCAGCATAAACAATATTAAGCAAGGAACATATGCTAAATGTTTTAATAAACATTCTATCCTAAGGAGTCTAAGTCTAAGTCTTGTATTGGAAATGGCTTGGCTAGATCATAAGATGGTAACTTATGACTATCTAATCTTCAACCCATTGAAGGCCTGAGAAAGGAGATAATATTACTTGAGCAGGCAGGAAGTACAATCAAGTAGCTTCCAAAGTGAGAAATATATAACAAAGACAATTAGCTACCTGAGCAATCACCCAAAGTCTCATTTTGCAACGTTGAAGCAAACAACTTTGGCTATGGCCTAACGTAATTGACAGACCATTTTCAGAGGCAGGAAATTTTTCAAAACCATCTTATCCTGTCTTGGCAAGATTTGACAGTCCTGTTTATCCATTTCCAGATATCATGTAACTTGTCAGTAATTTAGGCATTGTCAGTTCCTTGCCCAAAGGCCAGTTTTGCCAAGAAAAAAACAAGATCCAAGTGGAGTGTCTTTGGTGCTCAACATTCTCTTGGGAATAGATTGGTGCTGTCAGAAGCAGTCATGTCTCATGTCAACAGAACCCTAAATTATTTAAATGCCATGTTCCACAGATCCTTGAAGTGGTTGAAGATTACCTGTCTAGACAGAATAAAATCTGTATGTATCTAAAGAACCTAATTGATCTGACTGTATGTACAGCAAGCATGAACAACTATTGACCTATAATAAATACCTGTATAACTTAAAGACTAAAACTTCATGTCAGAATATTAAATAACCTGTAAACAAATGTGCAACAAATGAGGACAATGACCTCAAAATGTAAACAATATATAAGTATCTTGATCAGAGGTAGGAGTAATATTTTTGGTTTTTTTAAATATTTATTTATTTATTATGTATACAATATTCTGTCTGTGTGTATCCCTGAAGGCCAGAAGAGGGCACCAGACCTCATTACAGATGGTTGTGAGCTACCATGTGGTTGCTGGGAATTGAACTCAGGACCTTTGGAAGAGCAGGCAATGCTCTTAACCACTGAGCCATCTCTCCAGCCCGGTAGGAGTAATATATAATGCAATATGAAAATATATCCTAAAAGTTGTATCAATATACAAAATGTCCTAAACAGAGATAATAACGTATACAATCTGACAAAATAACTTTGCATAGGTGTACAAATAATGTAAACAAAAGTAACAAATATAATTTGAACTTGTATCAATATACAAAACTATACCAATGTAAATTATCCATGAATAATAGCTCACAAGTATTCACTCTATTACCCACTATTACTATCCCCCCTTTTTTAAGCAAACATAGTTTTCACCCCAACCCTCTATCTAATACAAGTAATAATCAACAACCCCTAAACAGTGTTCCCAACCCTATGGACAAACTTTTTTGGGATGGGGGCATCATCTTCTAGAATTGCTTCCCACTGTCATGGGGGTGATGTTCTCTTAATGGGACCCTGCAAAATTAAAGTGATGGTTAAGTTTCAAAATTACTGACTAGTATAGTTGCAAACAATTTCTGAGCAGTCAATAGATAGAGTTTTTTTTTTTCTTTCAAAGTTCTTATTTGGAGTTCTGGCCAGAATGTCATGAGAAGGTGCACCATTTCAGCAGCTGGTAGCCAAAAAAAAGAAGCGGTCTTATAGTAGCGCTGTCTGCATCATGATGTCATCTCAACTAGGTAGAGTTGTTGCTGTGGGGCCCCATCTTCTTCCTGGAAACTTCAAAGATTACTGCAGGAAAAGGATCTGTAGAAAAATCTATTGTTCATCATGAAAAACTTAAACATCATTCATATATACATACATTCAATGAAGAATATGATATAGACAAAAAAGGCATGGAGAAAGTAGAAATTTTTCCTAAAGTCTTTCTTCTGTCCCATACCAGATGGCTCCCAATATGAGACAGAAACTCTGAATGTTCCTTTTAACAACATGTTTGGATTTAGAGAAGCACAGAGCCATTGTCCAACTCCAAAACCAGCTGAATATATTAATGTGTGTGTGTGTGTGTAAATGTAAGTGTAACCCATACCTGGATTCATAAAACATATTCTGTTTTCTAGATGCTCCTTAGTGGATAGTTATTTGTTATTCTGTCAGCATTCAAACATCCAGGGTCTCTTGAATTTTTGATGATGTGTATTTTCCTGCAAAGATAAGAGCAGAACCCTGCCCCAACCCTTTATGGCTTTCCTTACCACTTGTATGGTTGTCACCATTGTGGTATGAGCTATCATTTCTCTGTTTCAATAGGTTTCTCCTTTTCAAAGCGAATCTTTATTAATTTTGATTGTATCCATAATTTTTCTTCTCCTTTGGAAATAAGAGCAAAACCCCTTCCACATCTCCTGGTTTCCATTGTGAGGTCAACACATCCTTAAAACATACTGGTTGATTCAATTCAGAAGTTTTTTTTCCATTATCCAATGCCTCTCTGCTGCTGTTGTTCCTTTCTCATTAGCGTTAAGGAAATTCAAGGTTAACAAAGCATTATGCAATCTATTCTGGGAGTATTTTTCATCCCTTTCTGTTGGTTCAGCATATCCTTTATAGTATGACTTGATCTTTCTATAACTGCCTGACCTGTAGGATTATTTGGTATACCTGTAATGTGCTATATATTATAATAAGCCAAAAATCGTTTCATTTTTTAAAAATATTTATTTATTATGTATACAATATTCTGTCTGCATGTATGCCTGAAAGTCAGAAGAGGGCACCAGACCCCATTACAGATAGTTGTGAACCACCATGTGGTTGCTGGGAATTGAACTCAGGACCTTTGGAAGAGCAGGCAATGCTCTTAACCTCTGAGCCATCTCTCCAGCCCCTCGTTTCATTTTTTTAGATACATATGCTGGACCATTGGCTGTCTTTGTTTGTGCAGGTATACCCATGATGGCCATAACTTCCAATAAAGGTGTGATTACCGAATCAGCCTTTTCTGAGCTCAGGGCAGTTGCCAATTGAAAACCTGAATATGTGTCTATGGTGTGGTGCACATATTTTAATTTACCAAATTCCATAAAGTGGAACACATCCATCTGCCAGATTTCATTCCTTTGAGTACCCTTTGGGTTACTTCCTGCAGGCAACGGTGTTTGATTATAGAAAGAGCAAGTAGTGCATCTCTTTATGATCTCCTTAGCTTGTTGCCTTGTTATAGAAAACTCTTTCTTTAAACCTTTGCTATTGACGTAATGTTTTTATGAAATTCTGAGGCCTGCAACATGCTTCCAATCAATAATTGATCAATTTCTGCATTACCTTGTGCTAGAGGACCTGGCAGACCCGTATGGGATCAGATGTGTGTTATGTACATAGGACAAAGCCTGTTTCTGATTATGTCTTGCACCTGGATAAACAATGAAGTCAATTCTGTAATATATGGTATAAATTCAGAGGTTTCAATATGCAAAATAACTCTTTCTGCATATTGTGAATCAGTAACTAAGAAGTTCTTTAAAATCCCTTAGTACCATAAGAATAGCATATAATTCTGGCTTCTGGACAGAATTTTAAGGGCTTTGTTCCACCTTACTCAATTCTTCTGATTTGTAACCTGCCTT
Source organism: Ondatra zibethicus (assembly GCA_004026605.1). Taxonomy (NCBI): domain Eukaryota; kingdom Metazoa; phylum Chordata; class Mammalia; order Rodentia; family Cricetidae; genus Ondatra; species Ondatra zibethicus. The sequence continues at coordinate 13,074 of PVIU01025794.1, read as the reverse complement.
CCCTGATTTATTTGTACCAGTATAAAATGTTCAGGCTCCAGTTACTGGAGCATCACATACAATTCAAGGAAGAATCCAAGAAGTTCTCTTTAGAAGGTTAAGTCTATCACTTTTGGGACAGTTGCTGTTAATTTCTCCCAAAAAATTAGCACAAGCTCTTTGCCATGGTTCATTGTCTTCCCATAACTTTTTTATTTCATCAATAGTGAAAGGCACTATAATTTCTGCTGGGTCTATACTTGCTAGTTGACAAAGTCTCAGTTTACCTTTTATAATTAATTCAGAGACATTTTCCACGTAAGTTTTTAATTTAATTTTTTACTTGGTTTATGTGGTATCCATTCTAAAATAATATCTTCCCTCTGCATTAAAATTCCCATAGGAGAAATTCTGGAAGGCAATAGGACTAGAATACAACTAAGATTTGTGCCTCCTGTAATTTTTCCTCAACCATTGTCAGTTCCTTTTCTGCTTCAGCTGTTAATTCTCTGGGACTATTCAAATCTTTATCACCATCTAAGGTTTTGTTTAAATGAATTATTAGATCAGGTGTTATCCCAACAGCCAGTCATAGACTGGAAATGTCTCCTAACAATCTTTGAAAGTCATTAAGAGTCCATAACTGGTCTCTCCTAATTTGTTCCTTTTGTGTTCTAATTTCCTGTAAACCTATTTTGTAACCTAGGTCATTAACAGAATCATCTCTTTGAATCTTTTCAGGAGCAATTTGTAATCCCCATTTAGGCAAGACTTTCTTTACTTCTTCAAACATCCTTTCTAAAGTATCTATATTTGAATCAGATAACAAAATGTCATTTATGTAATGCTAGATTATTGACGTAGGAAATTGCTTACGAATTATTTCCAATGGCTGGCTGACAAAGTATTGGCACAGAGTGGGACTATTGAGCATTCCCTGTGGGAGGATGGTCCATTGATATTGTCTAGTAGACTGAGAATTATTATAAGTAGGCACTGTGAGGGCAAACTTTTCTCTATCCTTTTCTTGTAAAGGCATAGTGAAGAAACAATCCTTTAAATCAGTAACTATGAGAGGCCATCCCTTCGGTAACAGAGAAGGCAGAGGAATTCCAGATTGTAGAGGGCCCATAGGTTGAATAACCTTGTTGATAGCCCTTAGATCTGTCACCATTCTCCATTTTCCAGATTTCTTTTTAACAACAAATAAAGGAGAATTCCAAGAGCTAGTAGATTCTTCTATATGTCAAACATCTAGTTGCTCTTGTACCAGCTGTTCTAAAGCCTGAAACTTTTCCTCAGCTAGAGGCCACTGCTTAACCCATATTGGTTACTCAGTTGACCATTTTAAAGGTAGGGCTATTGGTACCTCTGAAGGTTTATCAATTGCTTTGTGTTCTTGTACAGCCCCAATGGCTGGTGTCCCTTGTCTATAATATCTTATAATATTTTCCTTAGAAACATAAGTTATGGGGGTTACAGGAATGTTAATCTGAGTATTCCATTGCTGCAAGAGGTCACAACCCCACAAAATCACTGCAGTATTGGCTATATATGGCATTAGTTTTCCTATTTGCCCTTCTGACCCTATGCATTCAACCCATCTTGTGCTTTGTTTTACCTGAGATAGGGTTCCAATTCCCAGGAACTGAGCATCTACCTCTTGAAGAGACCAATTCGGATGCCAAGATTCTGGAGTAATGATGCTTACATCTGCATCTGTGTCTAATAAGCCTTCAATAAAAATGCCATTTATACAAACTCTTAGCTTTGGTCTTTGATCCTTAATAGAAGTCTGCCAAAATATACATATCCTCTGTCCTACTGGATTTTTGACTCATCCTCCACATTTAACCCATCATTCAGACCAGTAATGCTTTTTACAGCAGGCATTGGATTTTTAAAATTTTCTTGGTGAGATATGGAGTCAGTTCTGTCTATCATAGTATCCACTTGTTCAGATAACCTCTGATTTTCGATTATTTTAATCCTGTCAACTAGCTGTTCACTATTAGTCCATAAAGATTGTATCATTCCTAGGAGTGCCATATTCTTCCTTAATGATAGAATATGTAGAAGAAAACAGAAACCTAGTAACCAGTGAATTGAGGTATCCCCATAGTCATATAAGCCTCACATGATATAATCCATTGTATTAGTAAAGAAAGCAGTAAAAGTTGCATTGAAAATGAAAACTGCCACATTACCTGTTATCCAGCAGGTGGCACTGTTGCCAAGTCACAACTAGAATCAATGCAAAGGTGACAGAAACGGTCCTGTTTCAGTGTCCACCTTGGTATTTGTTAAAGACTGGGAAATATGAGTTGCTCAACAAAGTAAATGTAATTAAATCAATTCCATACACGGAACCAGAAACCCAGAATCCAGGGGCAGAGAACAGCAACCCGGAAGCTGCATACATCGCCATGTGACAAAGAGTTGCCCCAAGGGGTTGCAGCATTCGGCAACCGCTTGCGCTCTGACTCGTGCTGCATAGGTGCTGCACTGCGATAGGGATTTAAAAACCACTCAGGAAAGAGCAAACCAGGTGGGCAGAGACTGTCCAGGCCCTTGGAGCCAGGGAGGGATGGAGTTTAAACCCACGTGGACGCCAGGTGTAGATGTAAGTTACAAAACAATCCCACACCAGTTTGCAATTATGATTAATAAAGGGGTTATTTATTTAAGGGGAAAACTTACAGATCACCGTCCTAGACAACAGCCCTCTGTGCAACCAAGAACAGAGTCTAGTGGTCAGAAGCAGAGCCTGAAGCAAGAGAGAGCGTGTGCAAAAGAGACCACGCCCAAGTGGGCTGGTATCTTGAAGGCTATTAGCTGAAGGAGCGGAAGGAGCTCCCGTAGCACACATCTACCTCTACTCAAACCAAACAAAACCAAAAACCTTCTAGGCCTGATAGCCCAGGTCTGTCTTCCCAGGTACTCAGGTGGCCGAGGCAGGATGACTTCCAGTTCAGGCCAACTTAGACAGCTGAGCAAGACCTTGTCTCAAAATGGAAAAAAAAAATATTATTGTTTGGTTTTGCTTTTGTGTTGTGGTTTTGTTTCTCTGTCTCTCTCTCTCTCTCTCTGTGTGTGTGTGTGTGTGTGTGTGTCTGCGTGCATGTGAGTGTATGTCTATGTGTAGGTTAGAGGACATCCTCAGGTGTCATTCCTCAGGATGTTCCACCTTTTGTTTGAAATGGGGTCTCTCATTGATCTGGAGCTCTTCAAGTAGGCTGAGCTAGCTGTCCAGTGAGTCTCAGGACCCACCTGTCTTCACTTCCCCTCCTTCCATCACTGGGATTACCACCTATCCATCTTTTTACTTGGCTCTGGGGTCCAAACTCAGGTCCTTGTGCTGACAAGGCAAGCATTTTGCCAGCTGGTCTGTTCCAGCAAGACTTCTTTTTGCTGTCTCAGAAGAAGCCCTAAAGCCCATGCTTGTTTTAGTTGGGGTTTTCAAAAGGAAAAAAACTGGAAAAATGAATATATACACACATACATATACATACATACACACAAAATATACACACACATACATGTACATACACATGTACATATATAAACAAATACCACATATGCACACACATACACAGATACATGTACACATAAGGATATACATACATGCACACATATATACATATACATATACAAACACATGCATATATACATAAAGACATACATATACATGCATATGCCCATATATACCTATAAATGCACACATATATACATATACATGTGCATATGCATAAATACACATACATGTATATACACATAATATACATACATATATACACATACATGCACATACATTCACACACATGTACATACACATATACACATACATACACCCATATATATACCTATAAATACATATATGCATGCATACATACATATACACACAAATAAAGCAAATCCCTTTACATTTATATTCATGCACATATGTAAAGGGGATTTATTTGGTTGACTTACAGGATGAGGCTGTCTTGTGGTAATCATTCTGCAGTAAGCACTCTGACACCACTGAGAATAGAGGAGAGGAGATGTTCCCAGTGAGCCAAAGGCAGGACGGTGTCAATCCCTAGGCCAGTTTCTCTTCTCATATGATACTCTAAAACCACATGGTGGGGCAGGCAAGTGAGGTTTTACAGTTGCACACATGCAGTCAGCAGGTTGTGAAGGGCAATGACCTACTGTATTAGCTATTTCCCCAGGTCATTCTGTTCCCGGTAGCAAGCAAAGTCACGCTCGGCAAATAGTCAGGGCAAGCGGCGCTTTAAGCAAATCAGCAAATAAATCAATAAATCAGTATCTAATAATTGGTCCTTTCTGCCTAATTCTCCTTCAGTCTCACATTAGAGAGTTCACAAGGATAGATGTCTCAGCCTTCCTAATACGGCACTGAAGGACTGATCTTCAGTCCACACTGGAATCCCAGGAAGTGGCTCTGATGTTGAAGGAGCCCCACAGCAACAGGGCTTCAGACTTGTCAGTGAAAGTCAAGCACACAAAACACCGTTTTCTTCTTCCGTGTCCTTTTCTGTGGGCTGCCAGCACTCAAGCCAGGTGGTGGCGGTGACGCCTTTAATCCCAGCACTCAGGCAGGAGGATCTCTGTGAGTTCGAGGCCAGCCTAGTCTACAGAGTGAGTTCCAAGACAGACAGGGCTACACAGAGAAGCCCTGTCTTGAAGAAAAGGACAACAGAAGATCGGTTATAACAATGTTCAGTTGCTACTAACAAACAACAAAAACGGGATGAGTCTTCTACATAGCCCAGGCTGGCTGGGATCCCTGCTCCTGTGCCTCAGACACTTGAATGCTGGAATTATAGGCTCGCATCACCCAAATGTGTTTAACATGTGGAGTAGTGAAATGCCTGAAGAGAGACTGGAGGACAGGGTCAGAGGCCCCGAAAAGAAAGCTAGTTACTTGGGCTGGAGAGATGGCTCAGTGGTTAAGAGCATTGCCTGCTCTTCCAAAGGTCCTGAGTTCAATTCCCAGCAACCACATGGTGGCTCACAACCATCTCAAATGAGATCTGATGCCCTCTTCTGGCCTGCAGGCAGACACACAGAATACTGTATACATAATAAATAAATAAAAATATTTAAAAAAAAAAGAAAGCTAGTTACTTAACCATTTAGACACCTGAGCCTTAAAAACAAGCCAAGCTAAGCTGATGTGGTGTCATGGTTATTGTCAACTTGGCAGGGTCTAGAACCAGCAGAGAGACCAGCCTGTGGGCACATCTGTGAGGGAGGGATTGCCCAGGTCAGGTTTGTTGAGGTGAATGTGGCCATCATTTCCTGGGCTGGAGTTCTGAACTACATTAAAAGGAGAGAGCAAGCTAAGCAGCAGCATCCCTCTCTCTGCCTGACTGGGGATGTCATGTGACCCAGTCACCTTGTGTTCCCCCTCTTATGCCTCCCCCCGCCATGATAGAGTGTGCCTCCTGGAAGTGTAAGTGGAAATAAACCCTTTCTCCTTTGAGTCGCTCCTTGTCAGGTACTTGGTTACAGCAATGGGAGAAGTGGACAAGACTACAGAGGTCACAAGGGCGGGAGAGCTGTCCCTGAGCCCACCAGCTGCAGCGCTCAGGAGCAGGTCCTGCACCTTGCCTAGGCAGCACAATAAAGCCCTGTTGGTGGAGGTGTGGGTGAGCCAGCCCCGAACTTCTGAGCATGGGAGAGCCGTCCTCACTACTCGTCTGTCATGCAGCAGTGCGGGTGGGAGAGAGATACCCCCAACCCCTTGCCCCTTACTGCCTGCAACAGAGAAGTGAGCTGACCCTCTCCCTTACCAGCTGCAGCACTCGGGAAATAGGGCCCTGCTCCTCACCTAGATAGCACCGTAGAGCTGATCCTGTTGGCCAAGGTGTGGGTGACCAGCCCCGATGTGTGAACATGGGAAAGATGTCCCCATCACTCATCTGTCATGTGGTGGCAGGGGCAGGGGAGAGGTCCCCACCACCCATCAACACCTGAGGCAGGGGGAAGAGCTGGCCCTGAAATCTTAAGAGTCCCTGCCCCCTCCTCATGCACAGCACTCGGAAGAGTGCCCCCTACACTCCTCCCCTGGACAACACAGTAGAGCTGGCCCTGCCCCTTGTTCATCGCTACAAGGCATAAACTAGTGGGGCAATGCTGGAGAGCGCCCCCTGGTGGTGAAGACAGAAGGGAGCTGGCAGGCTGACCAACCCTGCAACTACCCAAACCCAGAGTTATATGTTGACCCCAACAGCCACCCAATCTATGATCTGCTGGAGCATGGAGGAGGTGGTGGGGTGGGGTCAGTCCTGTGGACCCAGGGCTGCAGGATCTCCATGTTACAGGGCAGCAACAGGATGGCCGGGAAGAGTCCCAGCAAGGGCCCAGCATCAATGGTGTAGCAGAGACCAGGGGTCTCAAACCAGACCGAAGATTCTTTGCAATGAACGCCCGCATGTAAAAATGCAAGGATAGAGGGGTTCACCGTGTGGCTCACTGTGTCACACTGCAGCTTCCGTGATGAGATTTTCCCTTCCTCCCTTCCCCCCCTTTATTCTGTTAAATTTTGTTTTGTTTTACTCTTGGGGGCGGGGGATGGGTGAGATCAGGAGGCATGATGTGAAAGACACAAAAAAATAAATAAATAAAAAGAAAGTTTAAAAAAAAAAAGGCAGGACTAAAGCCGGGCATGGTGGTGCACGCCTTTAATCCAACATTCACCAGGCAGAGGCACGCAGATCTCTGTGAGTTCCAGGCCAGCCTGGTCTACATAGTGAGATTCTGTCTCAGAAAACAAACAACAAAACAAGACTAATGTGGCTGGAGAAGTCAACACGGTGGTTAAAAGTGCTTGCTTCTCTTACAGGGACCAGAGTTCAGTTCCCAGGACCCACACTGGGTAGCTCACATCCGCCCGTAAGTCCAGTTCTAGGGGATCTGGCACCCTCTTCTGGCCTACACACACAAAGAATAATAAATAAATAATAACAAAACAAACCTTTTTAAGAAAAAAAATAGCCGGGCGGTGGCGGCACACACCTTTAATCGCAGCACTCGGGAGGCAGAGGCAGGCGGATCTCTGTGAGTTCGAGACCAGCCTGGTCTACAGAGATAGTTCCAGGACAGGCTCCGAAGCCGCAGAGAAACCCTGTCTCGAAAAACCAAGAAAAAAAAAAGAAAGCTGAGCCAGATGTAGTGGTCCAGGCCTGCACTCTCAGCACTTGGGAAACTGAGGCAGGAAAATTCTAAGTTCCAGGACTGCCTGAGCAATTTAGCCCATTTGGTCTCAAAAGACAAACAAAAACACCAACCCCACCCCCAAGTCTATTAATTCCAACTCCAACAACCTACAAAAGTCTCACTCTTGCCCATTCACAGCAAGGGAGGCAACAATTGGATGTCTGGTCTGGAAACCACAATAAAACCTTGAGGAAAGTGATCGCTTGGAAGGCTCCCTAACAATCCCCAACTGCGCCTGAAGAGGGCACTGTAGTTCCAGAGCTAAGTTGGCTTCCCCCAAAATTCTTTTCAAGACACACGAGCATGCAAACACACACACACACACACACACACACACACACACACCCCTAATAAATTCTCTCCAGCCCCTAACTCCTTCAATGTGCATGTAATTTTTCCTGCAGTGGACTGTAGAAATATTCTCTTTTGAATATTGAGCTGAGCTTTCAGGCTGGATTCTAAAGGCGTTGTCTTGGAAACAATGAGTGACAGCCACCGAGACGAATAGCCAGGGCTGGGGTCCTGGTACAGTGTGTGTCGTCTTTGACGGGTGGTCCGGGTTTCTCCTGAGCATGCGTTACCACCCGAAGCACTACTTTGGGGAAGGAGTCCCAGAAACAATATGGAGTCACCCTCATCCCCTGACTATGGTACCTGTCACTCCTCAATCTGTTGATTCTCAGGGTTTCCCTGAGAGTCAGGCCCTCAGAGTGACACCTCTCAGAATACGAAAGACACCGTGGTTGGATTCACAAGGGGTCTGTACCCTGAAGTCGGTGACTACTGCTAGGGACATATCCATCCGTTAATCGGGGTTGGCGTTGCCACCGACCTCTAAACGTGAGCACCTACATACTGGCTCCTGGCTCCTCGGTGGTACCCCCAGCTCACCTAGCACTTGTCCTGGCGGGTTGGCAGCTGCCCACTAAGAGACAGCCTTGAATGGAGCCTGCTTATTGACCAGCGTGGGCAGGCATTGTGGCCTCAAGCCCAGGAGGGTCAAGAGGTCAAACAGGCCATGAGAGGCAGCACGTAGGGCCCCACCCCCTCCACCTCTGGTTTCCCAGATCTGATGCTTTGCTACCAGGTTGGGGGGAGGTAGAGCCAGGAAAGTTGGGGGGTCACCCATGAAGATAGACAAGCGAGGAGTCGTGTTGGTGATTTCAGCTGTTGCCAGTGATATTTCAAAAAGACACAAAACTTCAAACCCCTTCCCGCCCATGAAAGCTAAGAATCAGTTGCATTCTGTCTTCATGGTTCCACCCCCTCTACTGTCCAGTGGGACATGTGTCAGGGAAGACCCCATGAGACCTGGAGAATTCATGCCTTGCCCCCTAAATCTCCAGTCCCTGTATTCTTCATAGGTGCCACAAGGATTGAACCCCAAAGCTTGTTCTGTGGGGTCACAGTTCCGGCAGGACACTGAGTTTAGATCTCTGTCCCTGAGTTATATGCTGGTTTCTGGGTGCCGAGGATATAGTTCAATTGGTAGAGCGCTTGCCTAGCATGCATGAAGCCCCGGCTTCCCTCTCCAGCACCCCATAAATGGGTGGGTTCATGCTTACAATCTCAGCACTTGGGAAATGGGAGCAGGAAGATCAGGAGTCCAAAGTCATCCTTAGCTACACAGCAAGTTCCAGGCCAGCCTGGGCTATGTGAGACCTCCTGTCTCAACAAAAACAAAACAAATCCAAGATGGCTGTCTGAATGTCTCCTGCTCTGGGGCCTCAGGTTGGCCCAGTGACATCTTCAGACTTCAGAATGGAGCTCTGAAAAGTTCTGGCTCCCCAAGATGTCACTGCTAATGCTGGAGTGTCCCGAGGACAAGCTGGTGAGGAGGTCACAACCCCTTTGATGAGGATTGGGAGTGGTGGAAAGTTGGCGTGACACAGGCAGTGACGGTGAGCGAGTTGGTGGACACATCACGGCAGCAGCAGCAGGTCACCTGTCCCCTCTCCTGCACACCTCCCCCGTGTACAACTTCAGTTTGCCCCGGAGGAAGTTGGAGTAGACCCGGAAGAGTTTGCAGAAATTCTCCACCGTGAGCGTTCGGAGTGGAGCAGGTGGGGTGGCATCTGGAGGTGATATCGACTCCTTCTGTTGAGAGAAAATAGGATGTCACTGAGGGCTGAGGACTGCGGATGAAAATGTAATAAGAAGCCAGGCAGTGGTGGCGCACGCCTTTAATCCCAGCACTCGGGAGGCAGAGGCAGGCAGATCTCTGTGAGTTTGAGGCTATCCTGGTCTACAAGAGCTAGTTCCAGGACAGGCTCCAAAGCCACAGAGAAACCCTGTCTCGAAAACCAAAAAAAAAAAAAAAAAAAAAAGAAAAGAAATAAAGAAAATGTAACTAGGGACAGAATGGGGGGGGTGATGAAGAGCACCCTCAGTATTATTTGTGTGGGTGTGTATGTATGTGCGTGCACATGTGGGAGTGTGCATGTGTGTATGCAATGTGTGGGGGGTGTATGTATGTATGTGCACAACGCATGAGGTGTAGAGGCAAGAGGTGTGTCTTCATCAGTCACTCTGCATTGTCTATTTCTATTTGCATGTATGAATGTGTGCAGGTGTTCAGGGAGTCTGGGATCCAGCCTCAGATCCCCTAGAGCTGGATTTAAAGGCTGCTGAGAGCCACCTGATGTGGGGCCAGGAGCTGAGCTCTGCAAGAGCAGCAACGCTCTCAATTGCCGCGCCATCTCTGCAGCCCTTCCACCTTAGTTTCTGAGACAGCATCTCTCACTGAACCCGGAGCTCACCAACAGAGTTGGACGGGCTGGTCAGTGAGTCCCAGGAATCCCCGTGCTCCTATGCCCCAGCTCTGGGATTACATGTGTATTTTACCTTACCTTGTTTTTGTTTTGTTTGTTTGTTTTGTTTTTTTAAACAGAAGTGCTGGAGATTGAACTCAGTTTCTCCCATTTGTGCAGCAAGCATGCCACCCCCAGCCCATTTCCCAGCCTGAGCTCTCAGTATTCCTTGTTTTGGATTTGTTATTACGTGAATTCATTTATGTACGCATATGCACCACAGCGTGTAGGTGGAGGTGAGAGAGCAGGCTTGAGGGAACCAGTTCTCTTCTCCCAGTGTGGCTTCCGGTGATTTCGAACTCAGGGCATCAGGCTTGACAGCAGGTACCTTTACCCACTGAGCCATCTCGCAGACTCAGCCCTCAGTATTCTTTAATAATTCTTGCTCCAGGCTGTAGAAAGGGTGAGTAGCAGAGTCCACACCCACTCCTACTCACCTGGGCTCCCAACACCCGGAGCAGGGAAGTGAGACTGCGCAGGCCGCTGACGGCTTTGTCTATATGCAGCTGAAGCATCCCGGATGGTTGGGAGGAGTTGGCCAGCAGGGCCTGGCCATGCAGGATGGCTTCTGAGAGCAGGGACAAGCCTTGCCAAACTTCTACAGCCTGTTCTTCCACCTAGAGGAGGCAAAAGACTTAGAAAGGGCCATCCAGTGTCATCCCCAGTGGTCTCCCTGGCTATGAGACACCCTAGCGGCTAGGTAGAAGGAGCAGTAAAGCACAGTAAGGTTTGTTGAATAGATGCTAACACATCCCGTCAGCCATTGTCTTTATCATTCTTTCTCCCACACTATCAAGGTGTCAGACTGAGACCCACTCACCTCCATTCTTTTCCAAGCATTGAAGTTGACTTTGGTGTCTGGGACTGTGATGTTCTCACTCAGTCTGGGACCTTCTGCACAGCCCATCTAAAAGACACAGCACCAAGTCAAGACCCCCAAGGGTTTTGTTCTGCAAAAAGCTGGCGGATACTCTCTGTCTTTGGACGTTACCCGGGCAAGCTTTTGGGGCCACCAGCTTTCGGGGCCACCAGCTTTCGGGGCCACCAGCTTTAGCATTCTTCCTTATTTTAGACAGAGTTTCGAGTCGAGAGTTTCAAATTTGAGGCCAGCCTCAGCTTATGTAGCAGAGGCTCGCCTTGAATTTCTGATCCTTGTACTCCACCTCCCAAATACTAGGAATGTAGGTGAATCGAACCCATGGCTGCTTGCACAGTAAGCAAGCACTGTGCCAAACTGAGCCACATCCCCCGCCAGCTTTATCATTATTGGGGCGGAGGGGGGGTATGGGGGGTCGGGGTGGGGGGGTGGAAGATGTTTGGGACTGAACATCTCATCTTGACCCTAAAGGCAGCGCTAAGAAAGAACCCAAATTCCTAGACCCTTAAGAACCAGTTTCTTTTGTGGGGCGGGGGAACTTACCGTGACATTCTCGGCCTCTCTGGCCTCCAAGATGTACCTCTCCAGAACGCGACTGTCGCAGATGAGGCGAGGGGGAGCACAGAGGACTGGGAGGCCCAGAGGAAGCAGTAGCAAAGACAGCAAAAGCAGCAGGGTGGGACGTTCTAGAAGAAAGGCAGGCTGAGTGTGAGGCAGGGAGGGGAGGGGGCGGTGGTACTGCAGAGGCTGGTTTGCTCAGCGAGGCTCCTCTGCCCTTCCAGTCTTTGCTGACCCCGACCTTGCAATTGCTTAGGCTCTCTCTGCCTGAGTGGCCTTCATTCTGCCCCTCGGCGCTGCACACCCCACCCCCCAAGCGACCGGCATCCACTTCTCGGTCAAACTTCACTGTGGGTGCGCGCCAGAGGCTGGCAGATCCTGAGAAGCTGGGACTCCTGGACGCAGGTAATCCTTTGAGCAGCTTCTCACCCACAGAGCAGCGCCTCAACTCCCTAAACTCCTAAACTTTGTCCCTGCTCTGGATCTCCCCCTTTTTTGTCATTCACGAGGGGGCTCCCCAAACCCCTGCGTGCACGTGGAGGAGGCTGCCCCACCCCCTCTCTCTTCCTTGATCCTTGGCTAGTTGCTGGTCCTTGAACACGGCCACTTCCTGGCCAATAGCTTCAGATGTAAATCCTTGCTCAAACAGGAGCCCCGGAGGTCACAGGTTCCTAGCCTGTGAGTACTCACCGGGCACCCCCATCTCCGCGCCTGGCTGCCGGGGCCCCTTAGCGACCCGGGGCTGGGCCAGTGTCCACGCTGCTAGTCTTCATCCTTGGAAGATCTGTGGGACCAGGTCACCCCACTAGCCTGGAAGAAGGTGGTCACCGTTCAGGGAGCGCGGGCAGAGTGGGGACGCGGTGGCTCTGGCCAAGGGTCTGTTCGGGAGCACAGCTAGACGCAGCCACCGGCCAGGCTTGGTCCGGGGACACTGTGGCTCCGGCCGGGGGTCGGGGATGTTATCAGCGTGTGTGCGTGCGCGGGTGGGGGTGGGGGTGAGGCCGTGTGTGCGTGAGGGGTCGCCAGGGGTGGGGGCCACCTGGGGTCAGAGCAAGGGGCAGGACGCCTGGGTCTGGTGCTTGCTGGGGTGGAGCGGGTTGTTCCAGGCACGCACGCTGTCAGGGGGGTCTTCCTTGAGGGGGAGTGGACAGATTCCGATTTCCAGGAGGGGAGCCCAGTGGGGTGCACGTCTGTGAGATGTGCGGGAAGCCTAGACTGAGGTGAGGAGCTGATCTATGAATTGCTGGGCACCAGATCACCTCCTCTGGGGGGCGTCCTTATCCCAGGACAGAGGCTTAGACCAGAAATACCTAAGGGCTGGAGTCTGGAAGCAGCCCAAGTGCTTTTGCTCCTTACAGTCTCACGATTTGCTCTAAAAGCCAGAGCTGTCCCTGTTCAGGAACCAGATGCAAGTGAGTAAGGACTGTGGGGTTCCTCCCCGCACCCCTGCTCATTTTCTAGGACCCTAAAAACCCAGAAAGGTAACTTTCAGAACAGAAAGCCTTGTGGCACATTGCTGAGGACATATGGACATGTTGATATGGGGTTCTTGCTTTTGTTTTTGCAGTGCTGGAACCCCAAGCTTTCTGTACGTTAGCAAATGCTCAATAACTGAGCTCCCAC